>JAODAL010004658.1:0-153339 GCA_025379985.1 Phyllomedusa bahiana | reverse complement strand
CCCAAAATTATAAGTGTGGGTGTTCATCATTAGATGAAATATGTATTATTTTCTTACATGATCCAATGGTGGTTTTGAGCATCCTTTTAGTCTGTGGGTCTAAACTATATTTTATGTGTTTTATCTATTTTGATATGAATAAAGTATTATAATATTACTATATTTTGGTGCTTTTCTTTGGTTTTGCAAATCTGGGAGAAATACAACATCTACATGTTGAAAAAACACAATTAGATATATAAAATATAAAGTGCTTCAGATACCTGTTAATACTTCATATATTGGTTCTGGTTTAGAAAAAACTCACAAATATAAAATTGATGGTGTCATAGCAGCTACCAGTGAAATTAGCCCTAGACACTTACAGTCACATCTAAGGCACCTATTAGTGTTTTGATACACTCCAATGTGTGAAAAGAAGCATTTTACTATTTGGATTCAATCATCAAAATTATTCTTCACCCATGCATGAAAATTATATGCTCTGCGAGAAAAATACATTATAGGTCCTCATTTGCATATTGATAATACGCTTATAAGAGAATGAGCTTCTGACTATATTCACATGGCCATATTAACAGCTTGTATAAGGATTGGATATTGCTTGTCAAAACTGAGAGCAGATTTCAAAGTAAAGAAAAGCGTTTACACTAACTCGGTTTGTACTTGTACAGTATCATCACAAGTCTCTGTCATAACTGCTTCTATTTTTTTCTTCTAGTAGTCATATGTAAAATAATATTCTTCTCCTTTATGTGTATTATACGATATGCAGTGCCAGTTTGCTAGTTCAGCTACATTACATGGCCGGCCAATAGTGTGTAGACACCTGACAATTACACCTGTATGAGCTTGTTGGATATCATATTCCAAAACCATAGGTGAGCACTCTCCTGGGAAAGCTTTCCACAAGAGTTTGAATTAAGTTTAGGTGAATTTTTGCCCATTCAACTCAAAAAAATTAATTTACTCATTCAAGCACTGATGTTATACTGGTACAGGGGTTTCAAACTCATGCCCGCAGGCCAAATCTGGCCCACAGTGTAATTATATTTGGCCTGCAAGTAACGACCAGATAATGCACAGAGGAGAAGAGAAAGAAGCCAGGAGCTGTCATTACACTGCTCTCGCTCAGCCTCTCAACCCGAACAGGGACCACATGGCAAGAAAAACAACTCAGACAGCGCAATGACTGATAAGAAGAGCTCACAGAGAGAAAGGAGGGTCTGGAGTCTCAGTATACAACCCTTCCAGCTCCTTTTAAGCCCTAGTATCTCCGAAGGCAGCAGGGTACTCCAGATGTACAGCAGATAAGAAACACTGTGAAGACCACAGGACACAGTGAGTTAACTGACTGTGATCAGTACAAATAAAGGGGGTATAGGACTGTTTCTCTGGGTCTATGAGCATACCAGGACATAAGGCAATGGGGGAGAAAAGAACTTGAGGTAAAAGACAAGGTTCTGTCATGCCTTAGCCACATAGGGCCACATGTATGAAGCGCGCCATGTCGGGGCGCACCTTTTCGGCAGTTTTCCGGCGAAATTTGCGCCTGATTTATGTCGGCACTGGGGCGCGCTCTTACACACTATGTAAAGTCCGCCGCGCCTCGTCAGTGTGTGAGGCGCAGTGCGGGACTTAGGAGCAGTGCGGGGCTGCGCCTAAGATTCGCTGCCCGAGGTAGTGCGCTCATACATATGATGTAAAGTCCGCCGCGCCTCGCCAGTGTGTGGGGAACAGTGCGGGGACATGGGCGCAGTGCGGCGCTGCGCCTAAGATTCGCCACCCGAGGTAATGCGATCATACATGCGGGGAAAAGTTCACCGCGCCTCGTCAGTGTGTGGGGCGCAGTGCGGGGACATGGGCGCAGTGCGGGACTGCGCCGAACATGTATTCCGATTCCAGACAGGCTGGAAAACAGTGAGAAATCATTAAAGATGTCCGTGCGGAGTATGAATAAAAAAAATCGCCTTTATAAAGGCGTCAAACATTCTCTGAAAAAGAGCAAAACCTACTAAAAAAAATTTCATGGGTTTTAAAAACACTTTCCATAAAAAATCCAAAACGGTGCTATATCGGGAATTTTGGGGGATTTTTGAAATTTCCCGGGGAAAATACGGGAAAATTAAAATTTCAAAAAACCCTTTTCCCCTCTTTGGGCCCTCATAAACCAGCCAATCAGAATAAAAGGGGAACAGTAAACCCCTTTAAAAACCCCCTTTATGGGAAAAATTTTGGGACCAATCAAACTAAAAATTCGGGGACAGTTAAAAATTTACGTAAAAAAAACAGAAAAAAAAGCTGATTTTTTTAACTACGGGGGTTTTGGGTTTATTTGCCAATCAAATTTAAGAGCGACAGGGGCCCATTTTTAACCTATGGAGAATTTTAAAAACCAATAAAAATTTAAAAGGGGGGAAAAATTCAAAAAAACAGTAAAAATCAGAAAAGGGGCTGATTGGTTGAGTTAGCGGGGGCTTTTTGGGTATCTCGGCCCCAAACAATTTGGGGCGAGCTACTTGTCCCATTGTAGTCTATTTGGGGAGAACGCGCAAAAGAAATTCTCCGGGCCCGCTCCCCGCCGTGCGCAATGGGTATGATTAAAAAAAATTTATTTTAAAAAGGGGTAAAATATTAAACTGAAAAAAAAGCTGAAACCTTCTTAAACAAAAAATCAAATTAAAACCCGAAAACGCAATTTTTTCGCCGAGAAACCCTTTTTTTTCAAAGGAATTGGGGATTAAGAAATTTTACGGGGAAAAACAGTAATTCAAAATGTTTAAGCTCTTTTTCCCCTCGGGGATAAACCACCAATCAGAAAAGGGGCAGTTGGCCCATTCTAACCTATGGAGGATATTGACCAAAAAAACCCCGAATAGGGCGACATGGACCCAATTAAAAAAAACCCATGGAAAATATTGACCAATCATATTAAAGGGGGAGCAAAAAAGGCCCGAAAAGGGGTGAAATTTGGGGGGGTTTAACGGGGGTTTTTTTATCCCGGCCCCCAGAGGCGGGGCTAGTTTCCCCATAGGGGTTCTATGGGGGGAAAAAGAAATCAGGGGCGAGCTTTTGTTTGGGATTGGGTAAATTAAAAAAGGGGCGGGTTATTTTTGGACCAATGGGAGAGCGGGGCAAGCCTTAAAGGGGTTTTTTAAAGCAAATTTTGGAAAAAACAAACATGGGGCGAAACAAATGATAAGAATACAGAATTTGGGACCGACTTAAAATAAAAAAGAACAATTTAAAATTGGGGGAAAAAAAACAAATATTAATTTAATAAAAAAAAAAAAATTTTTTTAATTTTTTTTAAAACCCATACTTAATCCTTTTTTCTAACGAAAAAAAAGAAATAAAAAATGATTTTATTGGGAAATTTAAAATTTGTTTTTTCTTTACCCCCATTTTTATTTAAAAACATTTTAAAAACAATTAAAACGGGGGAAAAACAACTTAAGTCTTATCCCTTTTATTTCGGGCCCTTTTCAAATTTTAATTTTTCCCGTTGCATTAGAAAACCCATAAGAGTGGTTTGCTCGCAATTTTTCCCCCCCAAAGGTCCAAAAAAAATGCGGCCCCCATTTTTAAATTTAACCAAATTTACAAACAAAAGGGTCGGGTCCCGCAATTTTTTTCCCCCAAAAAATCCATGAAAAAAGAAGCTTGCCTCTGATTTTGGGGGGGATAAGCCAAGCCCCCGCTAGCTCAACCCAAACACTTTTTCTGCCTTTTTACTGTATTTTGAATTGTCCCCCCCTTTTAATATGATTGGGTTTAATAAATTTCTCCATTTTGGTTAGAATGGGCCAAATGTGCTCCTATTCCCGATGGCCCGGTTTTTTCCCACCAATGAAAAGAGCGTACAGAATTTTAATTACTTTTATTTCCTGGCAAATTACTATATTGGGAATTCCCGATGAAGCCCGGGCTCGGCGACAAAAAGCTTTTTTAGGGGTTTTAAAATGATTTATTTTTTTAAAAAAGGTTTTAGCTCTTTTTTAGAGAATATTTTACACTTTAAAAAAAATTTTTTTTTTTAAAAACATACAAACCCTGCCGCCCCGGCGCGAGACCCGGGGATTTTCATTGGCCTCCCCTCCCAATTGACTACAATTTTGGGGCAAATTTGCTCGCCCCTCCTGATTGGCGGGATAGGCCAAGCCCCCCTAAACTACCCAATTCCCGCTCTTTTCTGGGAAATTTTTTCAAAAATTGGAAAATGTCCCGCCTTTTTTAATGGTCTATATTTCCCCCATAGGTTAAAAATGGGTTTTCCCTGTTGCTCCTAATTTTTGATTGGGCCCAAAATAGCGAAGCCCCCCTAGCTCAAAACCCAAACAGCTTTTTTTTCTTGGGATTTTTTTCTGTATTTTAACTGTCCCGCCTTTTAATAGATTTGGGCAATAGTTCTCCATATTTTTAATGGTTCACTTCCCCCTTTCTGATTGGCGGTTTTATGCCGACCAAGAGAAAGCGAAAAATTTTGAATTACTGTTTTCCCTGGGCAATTCTCTATATTGCTTTTCCCGAGGAGGCCGGTCTCGGCGACAAAGCTTGTTAGGGATTTAAAATGTTTTAAATTTTTTTAAATTTTTCAGCTCTTTTCAGAGAATATTTTAACTATAAAAATGTTTTTTTTTAAATCATACGCCATGCCCGCACGGGCTGGACCCGAAAATGCATGCGCCAATCCTCCATTGTAAATGGGACAAGAGTTTTGCGCTCTATTGGCGGGGAATAGCCAAGCCCCCGCTAGCTCACCCAATCACTCTTTTTGTATTTTTACTATATTTTTGAACTGTCCCCCCTTTGTTTTTTGATTGGTCTATATTTCTCCATATTTTGAAGGGTCCCGTTGCTCCTTTTTGATTGGCTGAGATAGCGAAGCCCCCGCTACCCAAACCAATCAGCTCTTTTCTTTTTTTTACTGTATTTTGAACTGTCCCGCCTTTGATTTTGATTGGCAATAGTTCCCATGGGTTTTAAATGGTTCACTGCCTCCTTTCTGATTGGGGCTGGTTTATGATGCCCAAAATGAGAAAGCTTTCAGATTTAATTACTGTATTTCCAGGCAATTTAAAAGACCCTTTTTCCTGTATTGCGCCGTTCTAGATTTTCGAAAGGGATTTATTTTTTAAATTTATTATCTTTGGGGGTTTGAGCTCTTTTTCGGGAAAATGTTTTCCCCCCTTTATAAAGGCGATTTTTTTTTTTTCATTCTCCATGCCCCCACAGAGCTGAGCGCCGGATTTCTGTTTAATTTCTTGTTTCCTCTCATGTTACGTCTTGCTTCACTTCGTTCCGCCGGATAATTTTTGACCAGAATCAAATGGTCTGCCTGTCGAGCTGTGAGCGCTCAATGCGCCCCCACTTTGCCGAAAATCGCGAGTACATCCTCGGAGTTTTTTCTAGCGGCCCCCTTCCCGCCCCGGAACGCCTACCCCGCGCCCCACCCCGCCCATTGGCCCCCCTTTTCAGCGAGGCGCATCTGAAAGTGGGAACGCTGCGCCCAAAATCGCATCCCTGTCCGACAGCGGATTCGGGCCGGTGAGGCCAGGGTACCCAAAAATCGGGCGAAAAGCCCCCCTCATACATGTCGCCCCATAGAAGGGGATGAGCAGCAGGACATCTTCCATCTTTCAGTGGACATGTTTTGGCCCACAGTTTTGTTGAGTTTGGCACCCCTGTACTAGAAATTTTTGGGGTTCACAAAAAGGGGTTTAAATTTAACACTATTTTCACTAAACCCAAAAACCTCCAAAGAATGCCTTTATGGTCCTTGCTTTGTGCACAAAAGATCACAGTCAGTCTAGAGTGGGAAAGAGCCTTCTCTAAATTCTTGCTGCAAAGATTGAAGCATACAACTTTTATGTTTTCAGGTTTTCATCAGTGCCTTTTCATAATAGTCCTATGAGACCATATGATCATGACCTTTTATCATATAATACACAACAACCTGCCAAGTATTGGGAAGCCAAAAGAAATGAATTGCTGGTTAAAATGGGGAAAAAGATTGATTGTACAAATGTTATGGAATATAACGTCATTCCACGGATAAAAACCACTTCAGAAATACCAAATTTTAGTTCAGTTTTTGTTAGTTTTTTTTATTATTCTCAACAAAAAAAAACCTTGTTTAGTATTGCCATTTTGAGACCAATAACTTTTCTATTTTTCCACTGTAGTGCTTGAGGGATTGTTTTTTGTGGAATGAGCTGTAATTTTTATTATGGGTAATAATTTATGGTATTGTTGTTTTTTTGGCACTTTATAGTATGAATGACCAAGTCATTCACTGTGCAAGTAAGTTATATGATATTTCAACAGTTTGTACTTTTAGGAGCACAGCAATACCAATTAGGGTAATGTTTAATTTTTATAAATGACAAAAGCTTTTTTTAATATAATTTTTTCTTTATTGTTATATTTCGTCTCCCAATGGAACTTGCGCATAAGTGCACTTGATTGGTAGTACATTATATTTAAGCATATTTGTCATTTAAGTGACCTCCTATTATATCTTAGGTGTAATAGTACAGTCATAGCACACCTGGGGGCCTTCATTACATCCCTTACTGCCATGACAACTGAACGGCACCATAATTGTATCTAGGGGAAGGGAGGGGGCCTATTGGGTGGCTTAGATGCTGCCATCACATTGCCTGTGGTCAAATGATAGGTATCAGCTGTAATTTACAACCAGAACTAGTCATGTAGGAAGTAGACTCCTAAGCCTACTCTACACATCATTAGTGAAGAACCCCAAGAAACAGCCTTATATAGTTATCTCTATATTTTATAGTAGCCACTAATACAGGGGTGGGCAATTAATTTTCCCATGGGGCCGCATGAGAAAGTGCGATGCTTTTGGAGGGCCGGACTAATAAAAACATAGGGTGAACGGGGAAAAAAATCGTTTTTTGGAGGATTATTTTTGTGGAAACTTACTGGGATGCCATCATAAAACTGCCTTACTCAGGTACACAGTAAAGGGAGGTATATACAGCTCTCCTCAGTAAGTAAAGGGATGTAGATGTATGTCCCCTCATTCTGGCAGGTATATACAGCCCCCCAGTCCATTCAAGTATATAGATTTTAAAGGGACCCCGCAGGCAGGTATATAGATAGGTAAAAGCTCCCCAGGCAGGAATATAGATAGGGTACAGCTCCCCTCAGGCAGGAATATAGATAGGTAAAAGCTCCCCTCAGGCAGGAATATAAACTAGTTAAGGTCTTACCACAAGCAGGTATATAGAGAGGGCTTCCCAAAGGCAGGCAATAGCTAGATAGGGCTTCCCACAGGCAGGTATATACTGGATAGGGCTTCCCACAGGGGGTATATAGCTGGATAGGGCTTCCCACAGGCAGGTATAAAAGCTAGATAGGGCTTCCCACAGCAGGAAATAGCTGGATAGGGCTTCCCCCAGGGAGGTATTAGCTAGACTATGGGTTCCCACAGGGAGGTATATAGCTGGAAAAGGGCTTCCCACAGGGAGGTATAAGCTGGATAGGGCTTCCCACAGGCAGGTATATAGCTGGATAGGGCTTCCCACAGCAGGTATATAGCTGGATAGGGCTTTCCCACAGGCAGGTATATAGCTAGTTAGGGCTTCCCACAAGCAGGTATATAGCTGCTTCCCACAGGCAGGTATATAGCTATGTTTAGGGCTTCCCACAGGCGGTATATACCCTAGCTAGGGTTTCCCACAAGCAGGTTTATATAGATAGGGCTTCCCACAAGCAGGTATATAAAAAGGGCTTCCCACAGCAGGTATATAGCTATTTAGGGCTTCCCACAGGCAGGTAAAATAGCTGCTTCCCACAAGCAGGAAAATATTAGCTGCTTCCCACAAGCAGGTATAAAGCTAGTTAGGGCTTCTCACAGGCAGGAAATAAGCTAGCTAGGGCTTCCACAAGAGGTATATATTAGGTTTTCCCAAAAAGCAGGTATAATAGAAGGGCTTCCCACAGGCAGGTATATAGCTAGTTAGGGCTTCCCACAGGCAGGTATATAGCTATTAGGCTTCCCACAGGCAGGTATATAGCTCCTTCCCACAAGCAGGTTATATAGCAAGTTGGGCTTCTCACAGGCAGGTATATAGCTAGTTAGGGCTTCCCACAGGCAGGAAATATAGCTAGTTGGGGCCCTTCCCACAGGCAGGTATATAGCTAGTTAGGGCTTCCCACGGGCAGGTATATAGCTGCTTCCCACAAGCAGGTATATAGCTAGTTAGGGCTTCTCAACAGGCAGGTATATAGCTTTATGACCAAAATTAAAAATAACAAACACTGCCCAACTCACCTTGGCTTACATTTTGGCTTCCCTGGCCGAGCCGCGCTCATCTTCTATCCGAGGAGCTTCCCGGGCTGGTGGGCGTGATGACGTCAGCCGCCAGCGCCGGGACGTCTCCTCCGTCAGCTCCTTTGGGCCCGCACACAGTTATTACTGTGGGGCGCCCAGGAAGGAAAGCGGCGCGGTGAAAGCGAGTTCATCGCGCCGCTGCCTAATTCACCATTAATATTAGCGCTGACGGCCCGCGGCGGCCTCTCAGCAATACCCCGGCCGCGGCGGGCCGTCAGCGCTACTATTAGCAGACCTGGGAAAGGTACGCCGCGGGCCGCATCCCGACGAGCTGGAGGGGCCGGGATGCGGCCCGGGGGCCTACTTTGCCCGGGTCTGCACAAATTTGTATTCCAGTATATAACTTTGTCTGGGCATCCATGAAACTGAGATTTTCTCATCAGACTGCCAGATCATTACTCCAGAGAACATGTTTCCAGAGTCCAGTGGAAGCATGCTTTAAACCACAGCAGAGGACGTTTGGCATTACAATTGGTGATAGGCTTATGTGTAGATGGCGATTACATACACACTAATTGATTACTCACTTTCTAAACCATTTAGATAAGTGCAAAAAGCTTACTGTTAATAAAGGCAGTTTAATTGGAGCGCAGTTAAAACTGCACCAAAACTGCGCTGTGTGAAAGCACCCTTACAATGGGTACCTTAATGCCTATATACTCAGTGGGGGGTACCTATATAACTACCCTATATAGCTACCTACCTATCTACACAGCAGAATTACACGGCTTTGCACAAGTTTATTTCGTTTACAGGGATATTCCCACCCTAGACTTTGATGGTGTCATCAGTGTCTGATAGGTACTGGTTCCAATATCTCTGAAATGGGCTCAGACTTTAATCTGCATCTTTCTTTATGCTGGGTGACATGTTGGGGGCTTTGGAACTAATTAGCAGTTTTCCATAGACTTGAGCCGCTATCAGTACAATAGACATTATTGACAGGTGATGTTCAGAAAGCTGGTAGTATCAGTCTTTTGTGAATGCTTAAAGCGGTTGTCTCATCTCAAAGTTTCATAAGATGCATTTTTTGCTCTGTCACTTCCTGGTCAAGCTCTCTGTAATTAGCATATGAGCTCTGTGTATTCAGACTTCTGCTAATTAGATAAATCTCATGCTGTCAGGACCAGGAAAGCTTCTAAGTTAAACTAAACAGTAGTAATTACTTTATTTGTCTGAAAGATCAGATAACAAACAAGCTCTCACTGTCGGGAGTTCTGTACTGCTGCGACCTGTGTGATCACTCCCTGCTATCAGATAGAACAAACAGCAGGGGAGAAGAAGTACACAGGTCGGTCACTTGGAAACTAGAAAGCCCTCAGAAGGTGATCAAATCAGTTGTAGTTCCTCAACAAAAAAAAAAATGAACAATGCAATATATTTGGAAAACGTCTTCATTTAGTGTTCCCTACATGTCAAAAGCTAATCTTTGTAGCAAGACAACCCCTTTAAGTGTAAGAACTGGAAGATTTAAAGATTTTTTTCACAGTTCCAAAAACAGCATAAAAAAAGTTTATAAAAAATATTGATATATTTTGCTTTAATGTGCTGTATATGATTCTTATAAACTTTTAATCTATAAAGGAAGGACCCATCTGCTCAAGGAGAGCTTTTACTTGTAGTCTAAGACAGCAATTCTCAAACAAAAAGCCATATGGCCCCCAAACATTGAAGAAAGAAGTGAAGAAAACAGAGAAGATAAAAAGAAAACAGAGACAAAGTGACCATTTTCCCAGTGACTGGATCCCCATGCGCACTCTGCAGAACGTCGCTTCTTCTTTCTCCCTCCCACTTCTATATTCCACCGCTGCACACACCATGCTGTCCCCACCTTATTTTTCACTAGCAAGGTGTGTGGGTGTAGAGGTGTTACTGTGTAGGGTGCTATTTCTAATATAGATATTCTGCCGTGGGTACTTGATCCATTTACTGTCAATGCTGCTGACATTGATGTTTGTTTGAAAGAAGTGCTCATAAGCTACAGAGCGACTTAGCAGCTGCAGTAACTTTCAGTCAAGAAAAACACTATTTTTGACTAGTGAGTATGATATCTCAAAAGTTACCACAGCCTTTGAATAAGGCTAAAAAGTTGTTTTTTTTATGGGACTTCCTGTTTTGTAATTGGTAGAATCAGATTTCACTCATGTGACTTATTTACTCAGCCTAATGTACAAGCACCTTCACATAATAGTGATCGTCAGTTATACCTCACATCAGTAAAACGGGGTATAACTTAAAAAAAACTTGTTTCTAGTCAGCAAGCATAAGGGTCATGATGATTGAGAAATACAAATATGGGAAGTCTCTGGGTTACAAATCTGATTTAGACTGTAGGTTTGTTCTTAAGTTGAATTTGTATGTAAGTTGGAAAATGTACATTTACTTGACATCAGCAACATTTTTTTTTTTTTTTAGTTTTGGATAATGCAGAGAAGCGTTATCACCCCTTTTACATTTGTTTTACTGTCTGTGCCCCTGTTTAGAAGATTTCACCTCACTTTCTGTCTCTCATGTACTGTGGCCTGTTGGCACTCGTAGCTCCGCAGCTACTAGCTGATGTGGAACAGGTGCCAGCATGCCACAACAGCACATGTTAAACACATGTACTAATCAGCAACACTCAATTAGTAGATGTGTGGTGTGGAATGCTTGCACTTGTAGTACCACAATTACAAATGCCAACAGTAAGGAGGGAGCATTTGGAAACAGTAAGAACAGACCTGCTGTGCAAGGGCTGACAAGACAAGAATGGCGTTAAAGGGAGCTGTTGTGCTGACTTGAACATGGAGGTTTCCAGTACAAGGCAGGAGAAAAGTAAGGCTAAGGCCACACACATTTTGTCCTATGCTGAACCACGTTTTTTGTGACTGTTTTGCGCAAGAATCGCAGTCGGTTGTAGTTTTTTGCTGTCGGCCCATAAAATTGAATGTACAGGAAACTGACGGCAAAACACAAAACTCTGGCATAACTAGCAATGTGTTGCATATTCTGCCGGAGTTTTAACGCACTGGTTAAAAACCCGTGCTGTATAGACTACAGCACGGGTTTTTCATTGCTGTCAATGCGGCACAGTGTACTGTCAGATTCTCAACGGTTTCAAAATACTGAAACCACTGGAAATCCAACATTATTTCTCTGCTGTAGCCTAAAAAAGAGCTGCTGTGCTGAGCCAGTCAGAAGACGCAGCAGGTTTGAGATGTTCTGACATTATTATGGGGCGTAACTGTGTTATGTCAACACACCCTGTCACACCCCATAAGTCTTCGATCGTAACTAGGAGAAAGACGGAAGTCAGAATGTTGTAAGTTGGGGACTGCCTGTATATAAGTATACATTTTAATGCAATTTTGTTCCGTATAAATTATAAGAATTATAATGAAAAATGAAATAGCTACCTTTCTACTAAAGGGACGGGAAAGAAACAAGGTCCAAAGGGGGCCACAGGCAGAAAAAAGTCAAGAAATACTGTGTCATAATTGTGACTATGCATTGGAACTGAGGAAGTGTCACAGTTGTTGATACGAAACGCGTCTTCCTGCTTTTTATAAAATAAACATCTTTAATGATACCGGCTTAGTCCAGCGCAGTACTTTTGGATCGGATGATTTTGTAATAAGGAGTATACTTTTACAGACTGTTTTATATATATTTGAAACCTCCCTATTCCTGGTCCCAGGAAGGAAGTGAAGCCCCGATACCTCTGCAGCGGACGTTTGGTTTTCACAACAGTTCCAATAAAAACTGTTGTAAAGCGTTTATAAGTGTTGTGCCTTATACCAAGCACAACTAAGAGAGGTGAGTAGTATATCTCTACGCACGTTATCTACTGCATCTACTATATTACACAAGGGAGCGCTGTCTCCAATTTGCTTTTTTCTTTTCATAATTGTGACTGACAGACCCCCAGCTTTGAGCTCTGGGTGCTAGCCTTTACTCTTCCTTGCTTATACCTGTTACCTGACCTTGGCTTTGTTACCAACTATTCCTCTGCTTTGTGAGTCTGTACTGCTTCTCCTGACTGTTGCTGATCTGGCTAGTTTGACCCTCTGTGATTGTGTATTCACTTACTCAATGTATCTCGGAGTCTTTGGTTGGGGCCGACCTGTTAGGGTATGTTCACACGGCGTCTTGCCTCTGTATGAATATACGCTTTTCTGATATATCTCTGGATCCACCAGAACGGACCCAGAGACACATCTAACAATTAGCAGTGACTTTATCACTGCCGGCAATGACAGACACGCAGCAGTTCTCTGGAACATGTTACCCCATGTGATCAGGCATACTCACAACCCTCACAGTTTTAAGTGCGCTCTGAAAACTCATCTTCTTAGACAAGCCTATCAAGATCCCTAATTGTCAACCCCCCCAAATTCTGTCACAGATTCGTCACTTCCTGCACTTTGGCACTTATCTGTATATAGATGTATGGTTGGGATGGCAGGTTCATCCATATTTTATGTATACTACCCCATCTTTATGTAACATGGCTGGTCCATTGTAAACCAAGCACTTGTCACCTTTTGTTTCACCCATACACCATAATAGATTGTAAGCTCTTACGAGCAGGGCCCTCACACCTTGTGTCTCATTTGTCAGTAGCTTTTTTTTTTATAATGTAATGTCTGGTTTGTCTGTGCTTATTCCCTCTATATTGTAAAGTGCTGCGGAATATGTTGGCGCTATATAAATAAAGATTATTATTATTATCACCACTGCCTGTTTACATCGTGCCTGTCCGGTCCGTCTTGCGGATGCAATCCAAAAATTGCATGTCATTGGCGCGATGCAATGTCATTGCCAGCAGTGAGAATCTCACTGCTAATTGTTAGATGCAAGACGTCATGTGAACATACCCTTAGGGAGTTCGGTACCCCAAAAGGCAGGGACAGTGGTTGGAAACAGCGTCAGGGCCTCACTCTGTCAATGTCTACTCGTGTGCCCCTGACCGATGCCTTACATCCTGATCCAGAAGCCAAATGTCTTTAATCTTTTACTCTTAATAGAATATGATTTTACACTTTCCCGTTCTTTCATTCTGAAGCCTACTTCACATGCACAAACAAGCTTTATCATAGTGTTTTTACAGGCATTTTTGATAGAATTTTTTTATTGTAACATTTGTAACATATTTTGGACATTTTGTCAATTCATAGAGAAAATAGCAGAGAAAAAAACAAAGAAAAAAGCACAAAGAAATCCACAAAATCCAAAAATACTGCACAAAAAGCCAAAAAGCGCTTTCTATCATTTGCTTTAGTCTTCAAAGTAACATTTGTCCACAGTTTTTTTGACCAAAATAAGCATGACACTAAAAGTGCCAAAAAATCATTTTCAAACACTTCAAAAATGTATGACTAGTCTAATATTTAAGATTGGAGCATGTGTCAGGAAGAAAGGACCTGCTCTACATACTTCTACAGTTACACTAACATTTCCAACATTACCATTTTCTCTAATGGGAACAAGATGAAGAAAGTGATAAACTGCCGACATAAAAAGGAGTCTTTCAGAAAAGTAATAGGGAAGCAAGTTGGAAATCCATAATTGTTCACTGAAAATACATCATATGGCTTGCTGAATATGTATGAGCAATTAATCATTATGGGGGATTACTATCCATCTGCAGCCACATATCTCCTAAATTAGGTGTGATCCATTTACCAGTCCTGTCACATTCGCCTCTCGGCCTGCTGTCACGGTCCTTCTCGTCTTCCCTGGAACATGTTAATGACATTCTGCATTGTCAGCCTCTAGTTGATGAGCAATCATTTAAAATGAGTTATAACAACTGATGAATTATGTAATGACTTTAATAGGGTGTGTTAGCTACACTTGGCAACTATTGCATCAGCCTTACCAGAGCTCTATTAACACATATACAAACCAGTGTCTGCTCAGACTACCCAACAATGCCACATCTGCTGCCAAACACAACCACACTTCAGCAAATTATTCATTATCCTAATAATACCAGGATCCAAATATAACATTCTCCTATGTTTGGCGCATAACAGTTTCATTCATACTGTCATATTATACACTCCTCTATATCTATCTAGAACTGGTGTGTCGGCGTCAAGTTTAAAAAAAAATGGCGCATAAAAATTCATAGATGTTGCCCTAAGTGTTTAAAGAGGTTTTCCAATCTTGTAACTCCCAGGTCTGTGAACACCAGTTACAGGCCAGCCTCAGAGAACAGGGAGATGGCCATGCTTGCACAATTCTCCCTGTTCACGTCTATGGACATTAAATACAACCAATGGAGTGTGCTCCACTATATTCGAAACTCCTATAGAAATTAACGAGGACAACGGAGCAGGGTGCTGCCATCTCCCCTGTCTCTGAGGCCAGTGCGCGGCAAACTGTGAGGTAATCTCAAACTCAGAAGTAATGAGATGGGAAAATGTCCTTTAACCTCTTCAGGACCATCCTATTTGGTTCTGTTTTTTGTTTTGCATTTTTTCATCACAGCCTCCCAAGTGCCTTTTATATTTTTCCGTTAATATAGCAAACAAATTTCAAGCTTTTTCATAGTGTCTTTACAGGCATTTTTTATATTATTTTTTATTGTTACATATTTTGGACATTTTGTCAGTGTTGGACTCGGGTGCCTAGAGCCCACCAATGGAGCTGATTCTTGGGGCCCACCCTACAGCTACTATACATGACTGCACATACGGCACAAGACTCTTGTAGTTTGTCTCTTGCTCTCTGCCTCTTTCTCTGCTTTTGTCCCAGAAAAGCAGCCCTAAGTGGCCATGTCCAGGAGCCCACCATGCATAGGGGCACATCAGGGGCTTCCGTTGACCATCTTGAGAGCACATCTTAATGATATAATTTACCATTTTATATAGTGTACTGGTGTAAGCGGGTGATTGATTGGCGGGCAAGAAATTAATTACAATGAGGCAATATATATAAAAAATGAAAGGTTTATTACATAAATAGAATTAAGATAGAATAGAATAGAATGATACTTAGCTGGCAGTTACAGATGTTATCGATGCATAGTTCTTGCACACGATGAAACGGGGAGCCCCTTGCTGTACCTCAAAGTACAACCCATCTCGCACGATGACACAGGTTGCTGGGCGCCATGTCAAGCCCCAGCCGAGGCTCAGCTCTCAATGGCACATCAAGCCTTTTTTATACTAGTCAGAGCTGTCTCCCTTACCGCTCAGAATGCCCAAACTGAGTATCTCTTATGTCTGAGTTGTCTAGTCAGCTTTACCAGAGACTTCCTACTTATCTGGCCATCCATACATGGTAGGGTATAATAATACTTGTGCATTATGTAATAGTATCAGCTTCTGATCAGTACAGTGGGGGAGAAGGATATAATCTTATCTTTTATGTAATATTATCAGCTTCTGATCACTACAGTGGGGGGAGAAGAATCTGCTTTGAACTACTGAGCAGTCAGGGAGTGGTCACCAAGGTCAAACACTGTGAGCAGAAATAGACTACTACTGTGGGGGTAGCATGACAGCTGTCCTCACACACAGCAAATAGTGATTATACTTGATACAAATATACATATGTCTCATATAGACTGGATACAAGGTATATTAATGAGACATAAGATACATATTTCTATATCACATCTTATAAGACACATTGTATAATTTACATCCTATTACAACTGGAAAACTAGAAAAAAATTCTTTGTGGGGTGAGACTGGAAAAAATGCAATTGCAGAAATTTTTGGGGAGATTTGTTTTCATAGTTTACATTGTGGTATAAGTTTCTTATTATCTTTATTCTGCAGATCACTACTTTTCCAGTGAAACCACATTTATATAGTATTTACCATGTTTTTCCACTTTTTTTTTTGTTTTGCAGACCAATAACTTTTTTATTTTTCCACCATAGGAAGTATGTGATGGCTCATTTTTTTCAAAGTGAAGCATATCTTTTGTTGGCGACAATTTGAAGTGCATGAAACTTTTTGATTACTTTTTCTTTCATTGTTTCTGGGAAGTGGGATGACCAATCAAACAGAATTTTGGCATTGGGTATTTTTTTTTTTTTTTTACCACATGGGATACATAACATGATATTGTGTTTGATTGGACTTTTACAGATGTTGTGGATGTGAACAAAAGTGTTATATGTGTGATCCTTTGTGTCTCCATTTTAATGTATTCGTTAGTATAACACCATGTATGCCTTTGCATTATGGCACGTAAAAGTTGTCTGTATAACTCTTCTCTCTAATGTGTTTCTAAAATGGCCGCTACATATTATGCTTATAGAGATAACTGCTTTATAATCCAAGATGGAGCCTCTTTCCGGGACTACACCCAAGGTTTGGACATTCCTGAGCTAAAGGGAGTATATCCCAAATAAGGATGTAACCAATCACATACTAACAGCTAGGCCCATGTGATGCTTTCTTATCTTACTAACATAAAGGAGTATAAAACCTGCCATTTTGAGAATAAAGACAGAAAGTGTATTCCGATCAGCAGAGCATGGTGTGATCTCTCTTTCTCGGTGCTGCACCTTTATATTCTAGGATAATTTGGAGACTTCACTAGGATTTAGATCCCCTTGGAGGCTCCATCCATTTCACAGACATGACAATACCAATTATGTAACCTTTTATGGTTTGTTTTGTTTCTATTATACATGATTTTTTTAACTTATTTTTTTTTTACTTTTTTAAAGTAACTTTTAGGGTTTGAATATACAATTGCCTGATCACTTGTACTATATACTGCAGTACTTATGTACCACTGTATCTAGGTATTTCATTGATCTCCTATCATAACCAGTGTGTAATAGGATTACAATCATGGCAGGACCTGAGGCCATGGTAACTGATGACACCCCACAATCGTATCATGTGGGGGCCAATCAGGTGACAGAAAGGGATACTGTAGCCCTTGCTTACTGTTTAGCTGCCGCAGGAGTGTCTACTACAGTAGTTTCTAAGTAGTTAAATGGCCAGAATCCAAAACATCACAGATCCAGTCCACCAGCAGCAGGTGACAGCTTTTAATTACAGGTGGTATCCACTGGGTATGGAGTGGGCTCAGCACATGAGCCCACTACATTTACTCTTAACAGCAGAATGATGTAAAGTTGCATAATTTTGGAAGGGGTTAAATAGAGATACCCAGACACTAAATAATACTAAAAAAGCAATAAAAGGCAAATAGAAATCAATGGTTCTTAGTATTTACAAACCATTCATTGCTTCTTTAGGGACCTACTTTGAAATAGGATGCTAAAAGAATAGTAACTGGTCTATAGGCACCCAGTAGCCATTAAAAATAAGGGCACTTAAGTAACAATGAATGCAAAATAAACATTTTGGGCCTTATGTATGAAAACTGTCTTGGTCTAAGATTTTCTTTGTTGCTCATAACAACCAGTCAGATCTCCCCTTTCATTTCATATAGTGCTCTGGAAAAATGAAAGAGGAGCTCTGATTGGTTCCTATGGGCAACAAAGAAAATCTTACACCTAGACAGTTAATACATGTGGCAATTATGTGCACATTTGCTAATAATTGCCTTTTTAATGTCTTTCTGGTCAGTAACCCGTTATCTACCAATTATCCTTCATGGCCTCATTAGTGTCCTGTCTGACACCTGGGTGCAAAAAGGGCACAAGCTGGAAAAAGGTCACCAAGGATGTGCTTAGCTCCTTTCTGCATGGAAAAAAAAAAGAGTGGAAATATTTTGTAAATTATATTTAATTGGTAACGTTTCTTAAGTCCTGAAAATGTTAGAAAGCAATGTACAGGATGCAGGTATTTTACTACATTACTGCTATTGTGAGACACTCCTTGTCCACATGACATTTAGGGCGCGTTTACATGGCATAGGACAAATACCGGCCGGTTTGCTGGCCCATATTTGTCCTGTTTTGCGCCTGTCCCCACGGCCGCGGGGGAGGAGGGGGCGGCTTTTCTCCGCGATGAGTGGAGAAGAGCCCTCCCTCCTCCCGTTATGACCTACAGATTCCGTCCAAAAACCGCCGGGCGGAAGACCCGTGCTGTGTGGAATGCTGCACGGGTTTTCCATAGAGCACAAGTGTGCTCATTTTCGGCCGGTTTTTCAGGTCTGAAAAACCGCAAACCGGCTGAAAAACCGTCCGAAAACACGTGCCGTGGGGACATGTCCTTACACTAAAGAAATATGTACCATGCTATGCTAATACTTTGTTCAGAGGCATCAGAAGAGTAGAGCTAGACCAGTAAAAGCAAACAGAAAAGTAAAAGGAAGTCAAATAACAATGTGCCACAACAGTGGCTGCACAAGCTCATCTCTGCACATACAGTAAATTCAGCCTTGAAGCAGATGGTTAACAGCAGAAAAAGACAGCACTAGATTACACTTCTGCCAGCTGAGAACTGATAGCGGCTTCAATATACATGGACTGCCAAAAGTGGAATGATACAGATTGATGCCTGATGTGGGAGAATTTGATGCTGTAGCATGAATAGGTCACAGGATTTCATCTAGGCCATAAGAATCCTTAGATGCATTCAGCCTGGTTAACCTGAATAAGGCAAAAGCTGATACTGGTATTAGCAATCACAAGCACAATTTCTGTAAATGACTTAATAGCAATAACATTTTCACTTATAGTCGCCTAAAATATCCTTCTGAATTTTGGTTGCCTACTTAATAATGTCACATTGACAATCAATCAAACAGTTCATATGTGCATACCACATGTCATAATGTTCAGCACTTATTTTTGGGCTTGCGTTTTAGTGCGTTTTTGGTGTTGTACATTTCTGCAAAAAAAAAACACAGAAAAAACGCATTGTGTGAAAGCACCCTTATTCACACTATAAATGAGTATTTTATCACAAATTGTTATTTTACTTTATTTATTCTTAGTCAAGAAAAGTTGACATTGCATTTGGGGCCACTAAACTATCAGCTTGTCCTATTACATCTTATAGATGCACATATCAATTTCACTTTATTAAAACCACTTACTTCAGCAGAGATTGGTCTGGGACTCATCCCTCACATCTGAATGGTTGTTCATTGCACCAATGAACCCAAGGACAATACACCTAGCTTCATACACATAGCAGTACATTATCTCCAGACTTTTTTCCACTAAAGTACAATGGCCCCTTATGTTACATTGGCCTCAGGATACAGTATTTCCAGGATACAATGGTCTTCAACAACGTTACAGACACTGCTGATCTGTGGCTCATGTGATTGACTGGAGGATCCAACCAATCATCATAAACATTTTACTTGTAAATCATCTGTATTAGTGCAGTTATGCAGTGATTGGTGGTCTAGTAACGCCTCTCTACAGGGCAGTGCAGTATTACATCTTCTGTACTATTATTCACATGTACCAGGATAAACAGCTTCTTTGGGCGCCAGGTGCAGGCCCCATTTTCTTTTTTCTGGTACATTGTATATAAAATACATGACCTAAAGAAGCTTCTGTCCTCAACAGAGAAAGTTATTTTCAGCTTCCATTAGCACTTTCTCAATATTATATGTAAGGACTTGCTTAACTGTATTAGTTATCTGCTTCATTTCCCTATATTTTCATTTTGTATTATGGTTGGTGACATTTTGGTGATTTAAAACCAATTACAAGTTTTCGGGTTATGGTTTCAATATACAAGGGTCATCCTGAGACCAATTAATATAGTTTCTTGAGGGACCACTGTAAATGTTATTGAACTTAAGAACCTAGGAACCAATGTAATTGATATAGGCAGCTTTGGGTCACTAAGCC
The DNA here is from genome assembly GCA_025379985.1 of Phyllomedusa bahiana. Lineage (NCBI taxonomy): Eukaryota > Metazoa > Chordata > Amphibia > Anura > Hylidae > Phyllomedusa > Phyllomedusa bahiana. Next base: position 133,240 of record JAODAL010004658.1, on the reverse strand, counting down.
GTAGCTGCATTAAGAACATGCTTGTGGTTTAGTGAATCCACGTGTAATAACACTTGATTGTTATCATTGTTAGTCAAAAATTATTATCTGGTTATGTAAATTGGCTTTTGAAAAGTGTGAAGATTTTGTCTTGGTGAACACATAGGGCCACATGTATGAAAACTGTCTAGGTCTAAAACTCACTGTGTTGCCAATAAAAACCAATCAGAGCATCCCTATCATTTCATACAGTGCTCTGGAAAAATGAGATGGGCACCCCGATTGGTTGCTATGGGCAACAAAGTGAATTTTAGACCTGGACAGTTTTCATACATGTGACCCATAGCCCCTTAATAACATGTGAGTATTGCTAACATATCATAGCTGGCTTTAGTATTGTTACTGCTCATGTCTTCTCCTCAGATTACCCATCTTCAAATAACTACAGCAAGATAACAGACCAAGTCAAAATTCTATTGTTTCAACTTGCTTCCATAAAGATCTCAATCTATTGTAACAATTCTGGGATGCAGTACAAAGTGACTTTCATAGCAAGGATGCGAAGTTGACAAATATGGAACCCTGTGTGATGTTATCATGATAATAAGTACTAGTATAGTGACTGATGTTTTAAGTGTAAACTTTACGGTCATTTTTTTTTTTTTTTCAATGTTCAGTTTTTTTTAAAAAAAAAAATAAAAAGGTTTTTATAAACTGTTTAAATTGTTCCCAAAATAATGGGGAAAATATATAAAAAAATTTTTAATGTTTTAAATATTGTTTTAAAAAAGGGAAAACTTTTTTTAAAAAAAATAAATTGCCGAGTCAACCAAAGGTTTTTAAACCGAAAAAACCCTACTTAAAAATCGTGGGGCCCCAATTTCGGACCAACTGCCCAGGTCACTAAGTTTTTTCGGTTTTTTCCAGGCAAAAAATCCCCTTTAAAGGGAATTGAACGGTTATACGTGAAAAAATTTTTTAACCCATTTTTTTTAAAAAAAAGGGATAAACTATTTTATGTAATAGAAAATAATTTTTTTAAATTTACTTGGAAAAATGGACCAAATTGTTTTAAAACCTTTTTTTTTTATAGTGGTGCGGGTAAAATTTTTTTGGGGGAAGGGGGGATTCAAAGTTTCAGAGAAATAAGTAATGCATTTGAGTGAAGATTGATTTTAAAAATGTGAAAGAATTGGGGCCCCAAAGTATGAAAACGTCTAGGGCTTAAAACTATTTGTTTCCCATAAACCAACAGGGCCCCTCTCATTTTTCCAAGCACTTTGAAATGAAAGGGGGCTTGTTTTTTTGTTTGGGAAACAAAGTGTATTTTTAAAACCCGAACATTTTTTATTTTATGTGGCCCTTGGGGTTTTAAATTCACCCAAGTTTGGTATTTGGTTATGCAAAATATCTACCCCCTGTTTTCCCCCAAAAATAAGACAGTTTCTTATATTAATTTTTGCTCATAAAGACGCTCTAGGTCTTATTTTCAGGAGATGTCTTTTTAATGAACAAGAATTTACATTTATTTTTAAACAAAAAAATCAAAATTTATTAATATACTGAGAATGTCCCACAAAAATTTAGAATAACAAGCAAACTGAAAATTTTTTCAAGAATTTTTATGCCTCTATTACCATGTACAACCCTCATGGTACATTTACCTGCACATCTTCTGGAACATCATCATAAGCTCCAAACCCTTTACTTTCATTGGGGGGGGGGGGGGGGGGGGGAAAAATTTTTGTGATCCATTTTTTTAGAATCATTGCCCCAAACTCCGTGTCTAGCAATAGCACTTTCCCCTTTAAATGGCAACTCTTGTCCGGGCCTCCCACAAAGGTAAGATCTTTTAAATTTGTAATGCTAAAGTTGGTGTGGGGGGAGCAGTAGCAATGATTGTCACTATGTCTTATTTTCAGGGGAGGCTTTATACTGCTAAGCTTGAAAAAAAATTGCACTAGGTCTTAATTTCAGGGGGATGTTTTACTTTTGGGGAAACAGGGTATGTATGCTTAGTGTGGGAAAGTTAAATAAAAGCATGATAAAACTACAATGTGTGAACAAAGCCTTTATTTGTAAATTAGTACATTAAGGGCTTGTTCACATGGAGTTTACACTTCGTGTTACAAGCGCCTTTAGGGATCCTTCTTGGGATCCGCACTGTGGGTCCCCAAGACGGATCTAACAATTAGTAGTGAGATTATCACTGCTTGCTGTGCTGAACACGGAGCAGCGTTTACATGAGAGATCGCCGCTGCGTGTTTCAATAGCGCAGCTGCGCCCCGTCTTGAAAAGAATGCATGTCAATTCTTTTCAAACGGAGCTGAGCTGCGCTATTGAAACACGCAGCGGCGATCTCTCATGTAAACGCCGCTCCGTGTTCAGCACAGCGAGCAGTGATAATCTCACCGACAGAGCGGACCCCAAGACGGATCCCTAAAGCGCTTGTAACACGGAGTGTAAACTCCATGTGAACAATCCCTAAGGGACAGTTCACTTTATTATTTATTTACTATTATTATGTTTTAATAATTTGCTTGCAATTGACATATTATACAGAGAAGAGTATAAGGCATGTTGGTCTCTGTCCCCATGGGGGCTCCCAACGTAGATTTCCTGTGGCTATAATGGATAACATAGTGTCCCAGAATGAACAACTGTAATTTGTGTAAGAATATGGCAGCCTATTCACATTGTAAAAATATTGCCACAATCCAGTTCAATCCTGTTTATCTAAACTTCATCCTATTTGGTTTTCCAATGAATTACCCCTTCTGGTCTGAGACGTTACTTGCATACCAGTCAACAGTCTTAAAGGGTTAATCTAGAATTAGAAAAAAAAACTGCTTTTTTTCTCTAGAAACAGCGCTACACCTGTGCTTGGGTTGGTTTCTGGCACTGCAATTCAGTCAAATTCACTTAAAAGGGTTTTGACACGATCTCATTTCATACCTCCTGCCTCCAGCTCTTCAGCTCTGTGTGCTCAGAAGGGGGCGTGTGTGATTTGTTTGAATTGCATATCATGTGACCCTGGAAGATGACACCACCATACCTTTCCTCTCTTTAATCGAAGAAAGGTCTGTTTATGTGTAGAACTGTAAGTAGCTACATTGTAGCTCAGAGATAAAACTTTTGCCTACAGGCACAAGGGTCCTCGGTTCAAATCCCTGCAGGAACCAAACCTGTGGATTTTATTTCTCTTTATCAATACACATACCTCATTGAGGTTTCTTTTTTAATTTATTTGCACTGTTTGACTAATTACGAAGGAGCACAGAGGACAGGAGTACAATGACAGCACCTGGGGTTTGAACACTTAGTAGCTGCCTGAGAGGAGAGGTGATGTCTGAGCATGTGCGACCAGGACTGAGAAGCTCTAAGCCCTGGTCGTATCCCCTGGAGACGAGTTGTAAACAATGGATCACTAAAGGAGCAGCTAAGACAAAAATTGGTGCAGAATTTTTAATAATGATGAATGGTGAAAATGTTTGTTATTTCATTTACAAACTTCCCACGTCAATTTTACTTCGTGGCAAAACCCCTTTAAATGGTTCTAAGCTGCACTACCAGAAAGCAAATGAATGGATAGCTGTGGTGCTGTTTCTGAAGAGCAGGCATATTTTTGTAATCCTGAACAATTCGTGTAACTTTGACAGCACTGTTCCCCAGACTGGATCTCAACAAGTGTGGAGTTTATGATTGTATTAGTGGCACTTCTATACATGTTGGTTATGGGACGTAAAGTTGCATGGGCTTTTGGATTGAAATCTCGGTCAGTCACTTGAGTTCCAAACAAGTAGGAAGGAAATTGTAATGAAATAAGTCAGAAAGTTCATTCCAGTTTCAGTGACCTGGAACTCTAAATTGATAACAATAAATTGTGGTCTGTTTGTTATCACAAAGTCACAAATATAGAGAAACACAATCTAAATAAACAAATAACACACATACAGTTGTCCTGTTTATATATTTTAAGAGCACATTGGTCAAACATTCACATAGCAAAAAAAAAGTGTTACCAACTTCTCTAAGAGCTTATTTACAAAAGGTGTTTCATTTAGGAGACTAAATAAAGGCATACAGGGGCAGATTTATCAAGGCAATTGCCCCAGAATTCTGGCTCTATTTGCGCCTGAAACCAGCTTTTCGCCACATTTATTATGTGTTTCAGACAGTTCCAGACACTTCTGCGCCTCGTCCGACAAAGGGGATGTGGCCTCGTAAAGGAGGTGTGGTTTCATGGGAAAAGGGGTGCGGCTTAAATGCGACAAAAAATGCGGCCAAATTTTGTCGCAGTTTCTGGTGTGAAAGTAAGCCAACTTATTTGTGGTACAAACTTAGACTAGACAGTTCTAACCTGCGCCAGATTTATCAATGCTATGATAAATGTGGCACGTTATAAAACTGTCTAGTCTAACTTTACACTGTCTAAAAGTAAGACACTTTTGATAAATCTGCCCCACAAAGCCTAGTTACTGACAAACTGCTAGTGTGAACCAATGTGTGAACCCTCATTCAATGAAAACATACCTCACAAGAAATGTTTTAGAGGTGCACAAAGCTGGAACAAGCTACAAAACTATTGCCTGGATGTACATCTGTCCATAGTTAGATAAAAAGTGTACAAGTGGAGGAAAGTCAGGACGGTTGCTATTTTCGCTGGTAATGGTAGTCACCCCAAGAGCACAATTGCCATGTTCATGTATTGCTATAGGAAAAATAATGGTGTTCAAGGAAGAAAACTATAAAGGAACCCACTGCTGCCAAGAAAAAAAATATTGCAGCCATAAAGTAAGGTGGGGGGAACATCATGGTTTTGGGCTGCCTTGCTATTTCAAAGCTTGGATGCTTTGTGATCATTAAGGGAACAATGAATTGTAAGGTGTATCAAGACATTGTACAGGAGAATTTGAGGGCAGCAATCCATGACCTCAAACTAAAGAGGCATTGGATAACGTAATAAGACAATGACTCCAAGCACACAAGTAAATAAAAAAAGTCATGACCTTAATCTTATTGAGATGCTCTGCTATGCGGAGGGCTGTGCACACAAAGCATCCCAGAAAATATATTGAAATGCATTTACAGGAAGAAATTGTCCAAAATTCCTCCTTGACACTGTAAAAATCTTACTGACAGCCTCAAGAAACCTCTGGTGAACTTGATTGCTGCTTAAAAGATTATCTATAAAATGAGAAGTAGTATCAACAGCAAACCAATGAGAGTCCGTGTCATACAGTGCAACATGTGTTATTATTTGTTAGTAACATCCAAAAAAAAGTTACAAATGCATGAAGTTTTTCTGTGAGTATGTGATAATATATGGTAGTATTTCAGTCATATTAGCCCTTATGCCTACACATTACAGTGAAGGCAAAGGAAAATAAAATCAAATAACTACATACCGTCCCTACCGTCTCGATTGTTCTATATAAAGAACGCTGTATATATAGATTAGCAGGAAGCCCTTAGGGTTCCTGCTTATCAGCTCCTGCAGTCATGTTGCTGCAGTCAAGCTGCTGGGTCTTACCAGACCCATATCAGCTCTGCAGTGACTCTAGTGGGGTGTATCTCCCCTGTAACTGGGGCTAATAAATCAGCCCCAGTTAAAGGGGAAATCAGCAAAAAAAAAAAGTTTTTGTAAAGTTTTGTAAAATGCCCCGAAAAGGTTTGTCTGCCCTCATGAGGGGGGGGGGGGGGGGAATAGTAAAGTAAAAAAAAAATAAAAACAAAGGTACAATAAAAAATTAATTGAAAAAAACCTGACAGCTTAAACCGCAAATTTTAGCCTCACCCCAACAACCCTAAAACTTTATATTACCTATATACAAATGTTCATGAGTAATGGGAAAGAATTAGGGAACCCCAAAATTTTTTGAAATATTTAACGATTTATTGTCCATTTTTGAAAAAACATAATTTTGACCCGACTTCTATTAAAAAAAATTTTTTTTTTTAAGTGTTAGTTTGGGCCCAACAGGACGTTTGGGTCTAAATAGAATTTTTATTAATTATCATCCTTTCAGGTTAAATTTCATTTTTTTTTTGGGGACCATTTGCACGCGTCTCCATGTCCAAATCCCCAAATTAAAAATTTTTTTTTTTTAATATGAAGTCGACTAAAATAATATGTTGTAAATAATGGAAAAATAAATAATATATTTGCTAATTTTTTGGAGGCGCCTTTTCTCTACTTTGATCATTTTTGGTTTTGCACCCATTGTGGACCCCGGTCCCGGGAGGAAAATTTGAAAAACCGTGACAAAATAGGGAAAATTTTTATAAGACTTATTGAAGCGCAACTTTTAATGTTAAGAAAATAAACTGTGAAAAGTTTTCACCATTGTCCCTTATACTATGAGAAACTCTAATGTAAAAATGACATAGAAATAAAGTCCTACTTATCGTGAAAAAGTAGTAGAATAACCAAGTGTGAGAATTATACGGGCATTCAAACCCGTGAGGAAAATGTGAGTAAAGGGGTCTGTCAGGAACTGGTTAAGGGTGATGTGATTCACATTTTATTATTCCGTCTGTTTGGCTACTTTTTTATATTCTCAACCTGTCTTTCCCAAAGTGAACGCTTTTATTTTTGAATATACACAGAGAATAGGCCCATTTGTGTGCAAGTACCCAAAATTATGCCAAAAAGGGAAACAAGAACGCCTTGAGTTTTCCCTGAACTATGCAGTGTTACATGCTAAAAGGTCGGTCATCCAAAAGCCTCGATCCTACTCTGGTAGGTACCTCGAGCCCTCTCATTCGTCATATTTTTGTCTTCTTTGTCTCTCTTACTTATTATTGGCTGGACTCAAGATAAAATATCCATCTCAATGTGGCTGTGACATTTATTCCTTTTTGTCCCTACACATGTTCTTAACATTGGTTTTTTTATCCTGTGAAAAGTTGACATTTTACTGATAAATTTTTTTTCTTTTCATATTTTGTAACCAATGCTTATGACCCACATCAGAGCAGGGGAAACTCCCAATAAACCTATGGGCTTGGTGGGTCCGTGGACATGGGAGGCTTGGGTCTGCTTTTTAGGAACATAAGCAAAGAAAGAGAGGTAGAAAGCAAGATGAAGAGTCACTTGCAGTATGTGCTATCATGTACATTAGCTGTAGGGTGGTCCCCAAGAATCAGCTCCAAAGTGGACTCCAAGAATAAGCTTCATTGGGGTGCACTCAAGTCAAACACTGCATTGTATTCCTCAGTTGAAGTCAGAAGTTTACATACACTATATAAAAAGACACATATGCATGTTTTTCTCACTATCTGACATGAAATCAGAATAACTCTTACCCGTTTTAGGTCAATTAGGAACCAAAATTATTTCTATCTGCCAAATGCCAGAATAATGAGAGATACAGAATTTAAGGCATTTTTATTACTTTCTGCAAAGTCAGAAGTTTACATACATTTCATTAGTATTTGGTAGCATTGCCTTTAAACTGTATGACTTCGGTCAAACATTTTGGATATCCAAAGCCTCTCACAAAAGTTGGTAGGAATTTTGGTCCATTTCTTCTGACAGAACTGGTGTAACTGAGCCATATTTGTAGGTCGCCTTGCTCACACCGGATTTTTCAGCTTTGCCCGTAAATTTTCAATAGGATTGAGATCAGGGATTTATGATGACCACTCCAAAACATTGACTTAGTTATCTTTAAGCCACTTTGTAACCAGTTTGGCAGTATGCTTCGGGTCACTGTCCATGTGGAAGATCCATTTCTGCCCAAGCTTTAAAGGGGTGTTATCGTTTCATTAAATGGTCTTCAGAATAAGGGACAGTGAAAACAAGCAACTTTGCATTGGATGTCATTAGCAAAGCTGCCTTGTTCTCACAGTGTCCCTTATCTTGTGTTTTTTATTTACACTGATATCCCTGTGGGGTTTTTAATCCCTCCTGATCCCTCCTCCTTGCAATTCACTAGCTGAGAGCTCATTTACATTCTGTACAGCCCCTGGGTCGATTCAAGGAGCTGTGTGTCTGACTCAGAGTTCGGGGCCGTATCATTTTCTGTTTCCACCCCTAGCCGACACAGACTGCAGCAGATTGTACAATGAGAAAACATGACAGTTTTGACCCTGTGCCTAAACTCTCCTGCTACACGCAGATCTGTGCCGTTCTTAGAAAGCTGTAATACATCTCCAGCTGTGAGAGATCAGTGCTCAGATTACTTTGAATGCAGCCTGTGGTATGTATACAGCTCTTATAAAATAAGACTGCATAGAGAGAGACACAGTGATATGTGGACTCAGAGGGGAGGGAGGGGGAGTCTCAGGCCAGCAGTGAAGGAGGGATGATGTCATCCAGCTGGGGGGGAAGAAACGCCCCTGCATTCACAGAGCTGGGAAGCTAAGAGAAGTGTGAATCAGCCGAAGTAAGGAAGCGATACATCCCCTTTAACTTCCTGGCTGATGTCTTGAGATGCTGCTTCTATATTGCCACATAATCTTCTTTCCTCATGATGCCATCTATTTTGTGAAGTGCACCTGTCCCTCCTGCAACAAAACACCCCCACAACATAATGCTGCCCCTCCCCCCTCCCTCGTGTGTCACAGTTGGGATGATGTTCTTAGGTTCCAAGCTTCTCCCTTTTTCCCCCAAACATAACGATGGTCATTATGGCCAAACAGTTCAATTTTAGTTTTGTCAGAATGCAGGACATATCTCCAAAAATGTAGGTCTTTGTTCCTGTGCATGTGCAAACATTAATCTGGCTTTTATATGTTTCTTTTGGAGTAATGGCTTCTTCCTGGCAGAGTGGCCTTTCAACCCATGTTGATAAAGTACTCGTTTCACTGTGGATAATGACAAATCTTAATGACACAATCTTCTGCCAGCATCTTCACAAGATCTTTTACTTTTATTCTTGGGTTGATATGCACATGTCAGACAAAAGCACGTTCATATCTGAGACACAGAACCCATCTCTTTCTTGACCAGTATGATGGCTGGACATTCCCATCTTGTTTGTACTTGCGTATAATTGTTTGTACAGTTGAACGAGGCACCTTCAGGTATCTGGAAATTGCACCTAAGGATGATCCAGACTTATGCATGTTCAGAATTCTCTTCCTGATATCTTGGCCGATTTCTTCAGACTTTCCCATAATGTTACACACAGAAGCAGTGTGTTTCTGGTGTGCAATAAAATACATCCACAAGTGTGTCTCTAATTAACTCAGATGTTGCCAATAAACTTATGAGAAGTTTTCAAAGACATGACATAACCATATGGGCTGTCTCAAATTGTTAAAAGGCATAGTAATCCTAGTGTATGTAGACTTTTGACTTTGCAGAAAGTAATAAAAATGCCTTAAAATATTATCTCTCTCATTATTCTGGCATTTGGCAAATATAAGTAATTTTGGTTCTCCTAATTGACCTAAAGCGGGTAAGGTTTACTCTGATTTCATGTCAAATAGTGAGAAAAACATGCACGTTACTTTTTATTTAGGGCCACATATATGAATCTGTTTAGGTCTAAAACGCACTCTTTTTCCAATAGGTTACTAAGGGCAAAAAAGTGAGTTTTAGACCTAAACAGGTTCATACATTTGGCCCTTAGTATATGTAAACTTCTGGTTTCAACTGTATATGTGTGTGTATATATTTAGATATTTTCTATGGATTGTGTGGGACATATAGTACATCATTCTCCACTTTATTGTGCTTGGCACTGTATACATAACTGGTATAAAAGAGATTATAAAGCCACCACACAGTGAGTCTCTTCTGTAGTCCAACTGGAGCTAGGTCCCTAGGTAATGCTTCCCTTTGCAGGGCTTGCTCATAAAAGTTCCTGGAAAATGAACTGAAGGATATGTGGACCATATGATTAACTAAGTAACACTTTTTTGTTGTTGTTGCTGAAGTCTCGGTTTTCTAGTAACTATCATTGTTATTCTTTTTCTTTAGTATTCTAATTGTAGTTCTTTAGGATATCTTTGAATTTGCAATTTGATAGTCCCCAGACACTATGTTAAAAAATCTGTTTAATGGACTACAATAACATACACATGAATAATGGTAATGAAAAATATGGAATTAAATAAAAACAGAGCAGTGTAGCAGTATGGACAAATAATGACATGAAATATAAAGAGTGGAAAAAATATTTAGCCAGCCACCAATTGTGCAAGTTCTCCCACTTAAAAAGATGAGAGGCCTGTAATTGACATCATAGGCAGACCTCAAATATGAGAGACAAAATGAGAAAACAAATCCAGAAAATCACATTGTCTGATCTGGACAGAATTTATTTGCAAATTATGATAGAAAATAAGTATTTGGTCACCTACAAACAAGCAAGATTTATGGTACAATCTTTTTCTTCTTGTTACTACAAATTTCAACCTGTTCTCACATTCCCTAATAACTTAGAATGTTATTACGTTAATTTCCAAGCAAAAAGTCACTGATTTGAATCGAGGAGCAGCCATGAAGATTTCCCAAGAAAAGAGAAAGGGCATCATCCAGCTCATCGATAGCGTCTCTCAGCCAAGAAAATTGCCAAACTGCATCATGTGAGGCCATGACAGCTGGAAGAACATGAAATGAAGTCCATCCATCCAAAAGCCAAGAGGTTGACGTCCAGGTAAAATATTGGAATCAACAAGTCGGCTCATCACAAGGTCTATCAGTTCTAACGCGACAAACATGGCTGTGGAGATGGCTCGTATGCTTCATAAGGCCGAGTTCTCATGGCTTATTCACGGTGTAATTGCGTGACGGATTTCACCCGCAATTACGCCGTGTGCTCGTCAGCGGGGGCGGGGCGGCTGGCCCGGCAGCCCCATAGACATTCATTATCCATGGTGCGTATACCGCCGTGAATAATTGACGTAACTTTTTCCCCGCTCGCCGTATTTCTGAAATACGGCGAGCGGGGAGAGGAGACAGAATCCATAGTTCTCTATGATGGATTACTTTAATGACTGGGACGGATTTCAGCTCGTAATTCGCGCAGTACGGCGCAAATTACAGGCTGAAATCCATCCCAAAATAAACCGTGTGAACATTGCCTAAGAGGGAGATCCCAGACGTCCATGCAAGCACTGTGCAAGACGCATTACACAGGTCTGGAATGGTGCCCAAAATAAGGTGAAGAAGCCTCGGCTTCAATATCATTATAGGAAGCGTTAGCTCGGGTTTACAAAAAAGTATGAAAGTGGACAGTAGGGGCCACATGTATGAAAACTGTCTTGCTCTAAAACTCACTTTGTTGCCCATAGCAGCCAATCAGAACGCCTCTTTCATTTCATATTCGACTCTGGAAAAATGAAAGAGGAGCTCTGATTGGTTTCTATGGGCAACAAAGAGGGTTTTAGACCTAGACAGTTTCCATACATGGAAACTTACCTTAGAAGTTAGGAAACAGGTAATTTGAAGTGGTCAGATGAAAGTCAATAAACTGGGTTTTGATGGGTGAAAATGGGTCTAGAAGAATCCAGGGAAAATCTGATTGAGAGCATGCCCAGAAGGATTCAGGCAGTGTTGAAAGCTGAAAGTGGATTTTAAAAATACTAACAAAATAATCAAACCTCAACTTCAGTTATTTAGGAGCAAAACAGTAATAATACAGTTACATGAAAGGATTTTGAATAACTAACAGGGGCGTTGCTAGGGTCCCAAAACATCCGGGGCTCAGGCCCACTTTGCTCAGTAGAGCTTGGTTCACACTGCATTTTTCACACCACATTGTGAAATGTGACGTGTTTTTTTACAGAGAAAAAAAAAGTTATATTCCTGTCACTAACTTTCTGCATATTCCACCTAGATCCTGTCCATCAGCTCAGCAGTCACTGAACAATGAAAATCAGCAATGATAAATTTGCATTTTCAAAAGCGCTCACCTCCGTATGACAGTGTATTACCTTATATACAACAGTCATCAAAAAATACACCTATATATTGAGCAAATATACCAGACGGATCATTGTTACTAAAAAAAAAAAAACTCCTACAAAATCAAGATCCAAAACTATTACTACTTAAGGATCAAATAATACTGCCAGACCATGGCCACTACATGTGATGATCAGTTGTACACAGGCTCTGAAGACATATATTAACGCCATACAGGGACCATATAGTGATAGATACTAGTTGTATGTAGACGCTCTGCAGAAATATAAGTGATTATACTGAAGTTACATTTAGTGACTTACAGGAAACGTCTTTACTGATCGGAGTCGCTCGCTTTCCCTTCTCTTCTCCATCCGGCCCGACCGCCATGACAACTTCTCCTGGCCAGCAGTTGTCCCTGCAGATTTAGGCACAAATATCTTAGAATCCTCACTTTTTCAGCACATCACTCCCTGCCCCCCACCTCTGAACAAACTTCCAAGAGAATAACAGGCCATAGCTTAGAGGCCCAGTCTCCTAGAGGAGAGGACCAGAGGAGTCACCCCATGGAGATTGTGTTACAGCTATGGCCTGGTATTGCTAGGTAGGTAGACCCCATTAGATAGGTTGGTAGGCTCTAGTTAGGTAGCTTGGTAGGCTCCAGGTAGGTAGGCAGTACATAGGCCTCAGGTAGGTAGATTGGTCCTAGATAGGCACTAGTTAAACAGGTCTCACTTAGATATGTAGGCTACAGATAGATAGGTAGATTGGCTCTAGGTAGGCAGTAGTTAGGCTCCAGTTAGGTAGACAGTCCTAAGGTAGGTAGGTAGGCTGTAGGTAGGCCCCAGGTAGCTAACTAGGCAGTAGATGGGCCCCAGTTAGGCTGTAGGTGGGCCACAGGTAGCTAGGCTATAGGTGGGGCCCACGTAGGTAGGTAAATAGGCTATAGGGGGGCCCCAAATAGGCGGGCTTTAGCTAGGCTATATGGGGTCCATTTAGGCAGGCAGGGTTTAGATAGGCTATAGGGGGTCCCAGATAGGCAAGATTTAGGTAGGCTATAGGGCCCCATATAGGCAGTCAGGCAAAGTTTAGGTAGCTATAGGGCCCATATAAATAGGCAGGCAGGGTATAGGGGCCATATATGTAGGAAGGCAGGATCTATAGGGGCCATATATGTAGGCAGGCAGGACTTAGCGTAGGCTATAGCGCCCATATATATAGGCAGGCAGGCTTTAGGTAGTCTTTAGGAGCCATATATAGGCAGGCGGGGTTTAGGTAGTCTATAGGGACCATATATGTTGGCAAGCAGGGCTTAGGAAGTCTATAGGGTCCCATATATGTAGGCAAGCAGGGCTTAGGTAGTCTATAGGGGCCCCATGTAGGCAGGCAGGGCTTAGGGTAGTCTATAGGGACCCCATATAGGCAGGAAGGGTTTAGGGTAGTCTATAAGGACCCCATATAGGCAGGCAGGGCTTATGGTAGTCTATAGGGCCCCATATAGGCAGGCAGGCTTCATTAAAGTTAAAAAAATAAGAAATAACTTACTAAACCTGTGCTACGATCCCTCGCAGTTCAGCTCCCGGGCAGACTGTGCTCGGCGCGGGTGGCACGATGATGTGACGTCCTTGCGCCGCCCACGTAAGCACTGTGGGCCAATGCCTGCTAGCAGATTAGCAGAGAGGTGCGCCAGAAGTGCCAGGCCCCGCAGCTCCACCCCGCCAGCAGTGAACTGTTATGTGTGTAAATATATATTAAATATATATATATATTATATATATATATATATATATATATACTATATATACACATATATGTGTATATATATTGTGAGCTTGCACAACTCTGGGATCACTGCAAAAGTCCTTCAGGAATTGAGACAGAGGCAGTAGTAAGGTGCAAACGGTTCCGGTGTCCGTATGTTTATTGTGCAGAAAGAACAAAACGTATGACAACACATTCACAGCTAAAGGGTAAACATAAACAAAACTCCTGCTCATCTGAGCACTTACTAAACCATGGTGTAGTTCCCTCGCTAACACCTTGTGCAATGGTGTAGCAGACACTGGCTTCCTCCAGTGTGACCGCCTCCAGCCCAAAAGGTAGACTGGATTTGCAGCCGACGCCCCGTCAGCTTACCTGCTGACCTTAAATATGCCAGGGAAATCCTGGCATGGAACATGGGAAGTAAGCACCCACCCTGCTCCATGCTTACTCCCAATGAAAGGCCAACCCGGGAATGGCTGGAAGCCATACTAACAAACAAATTAAACGTATGTCCACCGTCTGTACTGTCGACACCTATCTAACGCTGGCCTTTCACTCCACCAAGGCTCCTTACCTTGGTGGCATGTGTCTTGATCGCTCCAGGCATATGCCCAGAATCTGGCTGGGATATACACGCCATTGCAGACCTTCCGAGCTGCGGCCTTACAATATATACACAGTGAGGAAAATAAGTATTTGATACACTTGCAATTTTGCAAGTTTTCCCACCTATAAAGAATTGTGAAAGACAGAATCCAAAAAACAATCCAGAAAATCAAATTGTATTTTTTTAAGTAATTAATTTGCATTTTATTGCATGACATAAGTATTTGAAACAATAGAAAAACAGAACTTAAAGGGTTTTTTTTTTCTACAAACATCATATCTGTAATGATGGGGACAGTAAAAATAAGCACTTTTATAATTGGTTTGTATTACCTAAATCATTTAGTATAGCTGCTGTTACCTAATTTGTGTGTGTCTGGAGCTATTTCTGGAGCCTGGGGTCGAGCCACGCCCCATGTGCTGTGATTGGCTGCCCTGCGCTCTCTGTACTCACTCTCCCTGAGCGGTGTGAAACATTCCTCCTGTGCTTTGCTCTCAGTGACAGCTCTGATGTGAAGGATCTGAGCAATTACTAAGTCTCTTTAGGTTCACTCCCTCCACCCAAATAACATACCCTTATACACTCTGCCCACCCACCCATATAACACACCCTTATACACTCTACTCCCCCACCCAAATAACACACCCTTATACACTCTGCTTCCCCTCTTTGAATTGAATTTCTAACATTGTCTCATCATTCTAGGCTATATTTATAATTGTTTACACCAATACAGGTGTTCTAGTTACAAGGATTGCTTGTGGAGCCTGGGAGGAAGGTGACTATCACATCTCTCCAGGCATGAGAACTGACCACTGACTGGAGATCAGGGACATCCACTCCCTCCCACTGCAAACAAAGAATTAAGAGAACTCAGGAGGGAGCAGGAACAGGAAAGGGGCATGATGACTCACCCCTCCTCAGTGAGGGAAGACACGCCTACTGGGAGGAGAGCACTGCCCTTGGATTTGAAAATGTAAGCTAGTGAAAAAGCTCGAATGAATGCAACAGCCTGTAGTGCGAAAGCCCACTTAATATATGGTACAGAAACCTTTGTTTGCAATTACAGAGGCCAGACATTTCCTATAGTTCTTGACTAAGTTTGCACACACTGCAGCAGGGATTTTAGCCCACTCCTCCATACAGATCTTCTTAAGATTTTTCAGGTTTCAGGACAGTCGCTGGTCTACATTGAGTAAAGATTTTTGATTAGGTTCAGGTCCGGGCCTGGACATGTGCTGGTGTAAGCAGAGGGACCTTGTGTGCCCTGCACGATTTTAATCTATGACAGCGTAGTGTTACCAACAGTAATCTTTGAGACTGTGATCCTAGCTCTATTCAGGTCATTGACCAGTAGTTCTGGGCTGATTCCTGCAGCATCGCGGCACTCCAGTCTCCTGCCAGCCTGAGAGTATATTCAGACTATAATACACAGAATTTGGGGGGAAAAAAGTGTGTCTTATAGTCTGAAAAATACGGTACTTACCAAGAGACTGAGATGATCAGTGAACGGTTGTGGTAGTGTTACCAGCTTTAGTGCTATATACAGTGTTGTAAGAGTTAGAAATCTTTTAAGTTATATGGCGTATATGTATCTTGGTGTATGTACGTACAGTGGGGAAAATAAGTATTTAATACAAAGGAGAATTTGCAAGTTTTCCCTTCTACATATAATAGAGAGGTCTGTAATTTTTACCGTAGGTACATCTCAACTGTGAAAGACCAAATCTAAAAAAATATCCAGAAAATCACATTGTATGATTTTTAAATAATGAATTTGCAATTTTTTTTTGCATGAAATAAGTATTTGCTCTCCTACCAACAAGCAAGAATTCTGGCTCTCACAGACCTGTTATTTTTTCTTTAAGAAGCCCTCCTTCTCTGCACTCATTACCTGTATTAATTGCACCTGTTTTAACCTGTATGAAAGACACCAGTCCACACACTTAATCACACTCCAACTTCTCTACCATGGCCAAGACCAAACAGCTGTCTAAGGACACCAGGGACAAAATTGTAGACCTGCACAAGGCTGGGATGGGCTACAGGACAATAGGCATGCAGCTTGGTGCAATTTTTAGAAATGTAAGAAACACAAGAAGTCAATCTTCCTCAGTCTGCAAGATCTCGCCTCATGGAGCAAGGATGATTCTGAGAGAGGTCAGGAATCAGCCCAGAACTACATGGGAGGACCTGGTCCCTCTACTCACACCGGTACATGTCCAGGCACATTTGAAGTTCACCAATGACCATCTGGATGATCCAGAGGAAGCAAAGGAGAAGGCCATGTGGTCAGATGAGACCAAAATAGAACTTTTTGGTATCAACTAAACTCACCGTGTTTGGAGGAAGAAGAAGGATAAGTACAACCCTAAGAATGCAGGTCCAACTGTGAAGCATGGGAATGGAATCATACTTTGGGGGTGCTACTCTGCCAAGGGGTCAGGATGACTGCACCATATTGAAGGGAGGATGGATGGGGCCATGTATTGCGCGAGTTTGGACAACAACCTCCTTCCCTCAGTAACAGCATTGAAAATGGGTCATGGTTGGGCCTTCCAGTAGGACAATGACCTGAAACACACAGTCACGGCAACTATCGAGTGGCTCTGTAAGAAGCATTTCAAGATCCTGGAGTGTCCTAGCCAGTCTCTAGACCTGAATCTAATTGAAAAATGGAGCTAAAACTCAATGTAGCCCAGCGACAGCCCTGAAACCTGAAAGATATGGAGAAGATCTGTATGGAAAAGTGGGACAAAATCCCTGCTGCAGTGTGTGCAAACTTGGTCAAGAAGTGCAGGAAATGTCTGACTTCTGTACTTGCAAACAATGGTTACGTTTTTTTTTCTATTGTATCAAATACTTTTTTCATGCAATAAAATGCAAATTAATTATTAAAAAATGATACAACAAAGTGTATCTACAGTAAAAATTACAGATCTCTCCATTCTTTGTAGGTGGGAAAACGTGCAAAATTGCCAGTGTATCAAATACTTATTTTTCCCACTGTATGAAGCGCTGCCTACACTGAAAGCCTTCATAACCCCATGGCTGCTGTGTAAGCCCACTAACACCCCATCATGATGGAGGTGCCAACGGGCTAGCAGAGGGAGCCCCCTCCATCTGAAACCATCTTGATGCAAAAGATGCTATTGACTTGTGGCATCCAAGGTGTTAAATGGCTGGGATAAGATGTTTTTCCACTGCTGGTCATTAGAGCAGGAGCCCAGTTTACTTGATCTACCCATCATGATCAGGATGGGTAGCCATGGCTTGGTTTGGTCTTGCAAAAAGGTATGTCAGTTGGAATAAGATCCATTACTGACGGCCATAGCTGGTTACCAAGAGGCTAAGCATGTGATTTGAATTATTTAATGAGGGACATCAATGTAATATATAGATAGATAGATAGATAGATAGATAGATAGATAGATAGATAGATAGATAGATATGTTGATTATATACCTAGAATGGGTAGAAAACAGAATTAGTATAGTTCAAAACACGTTGGCTGGTTCCATTTTCCTATGAACAGCCTAGGTTAACATAAGTGCTGATACGTAACATTTCTTTTTAAATATTTTTATTAGACACCAAAATGCCAACCAAAATAGCAGAGACAAGACAAATAAACATTCGTATAACACAAACAAAGTTACATTTGCAAACCTATGGAAAATTACAATAAGATTGTGTTATTAGTCATTTCCTGGCAGCACATTGCTGCCTCTTGTCCCATTTCCATTTTTCTTTATTAATTTAACTAAACAATATAGTCACACTATAAAACATGTCATTTTAACTGTATAAGAGTAGCCATATTCAGTTGTCGATATCTATGTTGACGGAGAGAATGTTTCCTAGGCCTTCATTGAAGTCTTTTGTGCAGCACCATTATGAACTGCGCGAGATGTATGGTATCCCCCACTACATATTCGTGCTTTCGGAGTCACATATTCTGATTACTTAGTAGGATCTGGTAGGCACTACTTAGAACAATGAGGATAGTTCACACTGTGACATGTATCTCTATAACTTACAAACCATGTAACTTGTCGCTCACATAGACAATCAGGGCCATCAGCGGACGGGCGGCATTACGGACCCCCAGGATTCCCAACCCCTGTCACCTCCATCGCTCATATAGGAGCATCACCCTCCAAGACTCGTCTCGAGTACCATGTCGTAAGTGCGAAACATTCTCTTATTGCCTGTCGAATTATCTGAGGCAAGATAGTAATAAAGCTTTCCCAAATTTTAAAAACATTTTCCGTGTGTGTCTCTTTTTTTAAGGATGCTTCCACCCAATCCATTTTCATATTGAATGATAGCTTCTCCAAGAATAATTTGAAGGGTGGAGGGGTAGGACTAATCCACGTCTGGAGGATAGCCTTCACTCCTGCCTGCGAAATTATATGTAACAGTTTCCTGCTGCCTGGTGTGCATCTAGTCAGCTCCCTGTTGATGTGGCCGAATATTGCCCATGAGGGGGTGAAAGGGACATAATTTGTTAAGTGGGTTGTTGTAAAACCAGCTATTCGCTTCCAAAATTTTTGAATTGCCGGGCACCCCCATAGGCAATGAAAGAGGTCAGCCCCCTCCGCCCTGCATCTGAAGCAGTTGTCCCCAACAAAAATGCCCATCCTGTGCCCCCTTATCGGGGTGATGTATGCTTTGTGGTATAGTTGTAGGGTCATCTCTAGGTATCTACTTGATGGAAGGAATCTCCTGTTGTTTCGGAAGGCTGCTAGCAGAGTGGGAATATCTAGACTGGGGTCATCCTGTGCCCATTTGGTAATGGCCATGTTTGAGGTACTGAAGCTAATTGGAGTGTGGATAAAGTTATAGTAGTATGAAGTAAAGCCTCTGTTGGAAGTGCTATGATTCATACACTTCCAAATCTTGGGGTCCCAATTGCTTTCCCCGAGCTGTGGCATAATTTTGGAGACATAGCTTTTGGCGCTTAGATATGCAAAGAAAGATATGTTGGCGTCTGGGAATTTCGCCCTTAGTTCGTCCATTGGGATCATAGCCCTGGTTTTTATGTCTATTAGATGTGATAAATTTCGGATTCCCGCTATATACCAAGTTTTAAAGTCTCTGTGCGGATGTCCATCTTGAAATTCTGGGTTGGCTAGCAATGTTAAAAAGAGAGAGGCCTCCGGACTTGCGCCCATACCAGACCGTATTTTTTGCCACACCTTCCAGGAAGAAAGGAAGAGCGGATTTAACCTCTGGTACCCAGTTAAGTTTTGGTACGGCAAATGGAGGAAGTTAGCCAGGGAAATTGGCCCTATAGTAGACTGGTCTTTCATCGTGTTCGTAAAAACAGAGGTATTTTGTAACCAGTCGGCCACATGCCGTATCGAAGCTGCTAGGTTATAATGTGCCACATCGGGGAGATTAAGGCCTCCGTCAAATTTGGGCTGCTGCATGATAACTAACGTGTTTCGTGGTCTCTTCCCATTCCATGTAAAATTATGCACCAGTCTATTAATGATTTTTACATCTTTGGGCCTAATGTAGACCGGAAGAGTATGCAAGATGTATAAAATTTTAGGGAATTCCGCTAGTCTATATAAGTTTCCTCTTCCTACGTAGGACAGGGGTAGGGATCTCTAGGATTTAAGGGTGTTGTCTAGTGCTTCTATGTAGGTTGTGATGTTGTATCTGTAAATCTGCGCCGGGTTTTTGGGAAGTCTCACCCCCAAATAGGCTATTGAGGACGTGCACCATTTAAATGGGTATTGGGAGGCCCAGGTCAGTCTAGATGGACCCTTCAACATTAGGGCTTGTGTTTTATCCAGATTTTTTGAATAGCCCACCAAGGCTCCCACATCCTCCAATATCTGGATAATTTTTGATAGGGTGGATCGGGGATTCTGGATGATTAACAGAACGTCGTCTGTGAATGCTGCAAGGTCCAGTATCTCTGCGACTCCTGTGGCAGACGCAGACGATCGCGGGGGAAGTAGATAGTATAAAAGTGGGTCTAGGGCCAAATTAAATAAGAGGGGCGAGAGTGGGCACCCCTGTCGCGTGCCCCGGAATATATCTATTTCCTGAGTTACCTTCCCGTTCACTATGAGGGAGCTATGTGAACCCTCTTGGATGTAACTGAGGAAATACAGGAATGCGCTCCCAAACCCCCTGTTCTCCATTGTATTAGTCAGAAAAGGCCATGATATCGTATCGAACGCCTTTTCAGCGTCGAGACTTAATAGCATTGTAGGTGCTGCAGATGATGTTTGCGCTTCTACTATTGCTGCTATTGCTGACCTGACGTTTTTTGGCGCTTGTCTGCCTTTTATTAACCCACGCTGGGCTGGGTGGATAATAGCGGGGAGGAAGGTTTGCATGCGGGTTGCAAGTATTTTTGTAAAAAACTTATAATCGCTATTTAGCAATGTAATAGGTCTGTAATTTTGTGGGAGGCCTGGATCTTTCCCTGGTTTTGGTATAAGTATGGTTCTGGATTCCAGAAATAAATCCATCCAGTTTTGGTTTTGGTATATTTCGTTATATAACGAGGTAAGAATTGGAGTGATTTGTCCTAACAGAATTTTATAGAATTCGTTACCAAAGCCATCTGGCCCAGGGGTCTTGCGCGTGTATGAAGAAGTAATGGCTACCCTAACCTCCTCCTCCAAGATGGGACTCTCCAACAATCCTTTTTTGTTCAGGCGTTAGTCCTGGTAGGGGGTTATCCTTTATAAAAGCCGCAATTCTGCCCACGTCAGCTGGTTGTGCCCGATATAGGTTTTCATAGTATTCGCAGAAAATGTCTGCTATGGCAGACGCGTCCGTGTGTGTTTCGTTGGTTTCGGGATGCCTCAACGACACGATGGGTCTATGCCTCGTGTTAGACTTGATAAGTCGTGCTAATAGTTGACTTGATTTATTTGCACCCCTGTAGTATTTATTTTGTGTTAGCCGTATTAACCATTCTGCCTGTCCCTCCACAAAAGCATCCATCGTGTCCTTGAGCTCCCTGCATGCCTGGGCATTAATCGACGTGGGGCAAGTTGCGTGCTCCCGTTGGGCTGACAGCAGAGCGGAATGTAAGTTCCAAAATTTGTTCTGAGCTTCTTTGCATCTAGATGACACAAAGCTTATAATGTGTCCCCTCAAGACCGTCTTTGCCGTTGCCCAAAACAAAGGAGGATCAGTGGTATGTTCTAGATTATCATCAATAAAGTTAGCCCATGTGGTGGTTAGGAAAGATTTAAACTCCTCTGAGTTAGTTAAATACATAGGGAATTTCAAGAATCTGGCACTCGGGGTTGCGACGGAGCAGTCTATCGCTATGGTAACAGGTGCATGATCTGATATTGTGATGGCTTTTAACATCGCCTCAGTTATCTCATTGCAGAGAGATCCAAAGACCAGGAAATAATCAAGTCTAGCGTAGCTGTCATGGACCGCTGAATAGTGTGTGTATTCTCGTGAGTTTGCATTCAACATACTCCATGACGTAACATTTCTATTGTTGATGCAATACTGCTTTTAAAGAGCTGAAAGCTTGTATTATGTAGGTTTGTTGTTTGCATCCACCAGTCTTTTACTTGCTGCCATTTTTAATACATTTTAGGACACAGAAATCCATTATTTGATCATCATTTCCTCCTAATACTCCTATATGACTCATGTCATTGATTTAAGTTGTATTCCCTATGTAAACAGTTTATCCTCACAGCTACAGACAAAGTGAACATTTTATTTTCTGTCTTGAATAATAGATGACCTGAAAATGGGTAAACTGTTTATATACCATTTTACTGCCACTCAGAAGGTATGAAGCTACACAACAAATGAATGGATGGCCAAAACCTTGATCAAAATTATATTGTCACTGTTGCCTAAAACAACCAAGCACATCCCAAATTTATCTTACAGGAAAATTAGTGAATATTGTCGGATATATCCAAGGAGCAGGGTCCAAAGCAACAATTGTCTGTGTGTGGAGGTTAATCAGGAAGACAGTTAAAGTGGACCCCCAAGTGAAATGAAGCTACTACGGTCATTTTCAGTATTAAGGCCATTCATACTTTAATTTTGTTCCTTCAAATTACATTTTTCAGACCATAGCAAGACTTCTGCATGTAACTGGATCATACAACATTAGTTCCCAAAACAGTAAACCCCTAATACCACTGCCTGCCCCCCGCTACTGACTGACACTGCAACCCCACAGACTTTCTGTTCTGGCACACAGTCTGCATAAATTACTGCTAATACAGCGTGTTCATTGCTTATTTTAGGTAATTTTTTCAGCTCTCCTGAAAAGTACAGATGTAGCAGAATTTAGCCTGACAGCGATATCACAACTTTCTGTGTTATCTGTTCTGAGACCACAAACAAACTCATTGAAAAGCATTCAAAAAGTTGACAACTTCTCCTGTACAAACCAGTGGTATAAAGCCACATTGTTACTAGCCTCAACCTCTTTCAGGACGCAAGTGAAAGAATTAGCAGTCCTAGTATGTCAATCACCGTACTCCATTTTACTTATTTCAAACATTTCCAAGAGTCTCACTTTAGCTCCTAATAACTAGTCTATATTGTCATGGAGACAGTAAGATGTTCTTTTATGTTACAAATTCCAAGACCATGGTTGTAAAAGACTTATTTTGTTGTGGGATGCTGGGTAGTTGTCCGGGTCTGTGCCGTTCCGTCCTTGCTCTGAGCGGCCTCTTCTGCGAACCGCAGTCGTGCCTATGTTCCTGTCGCGGATCTGTTTCCTGTTGCAGTGTCGCTGTGAGCGCTCCTTGTAGCCTCTGCTTACTCACCTGTGATTAGCTGCCCTCCATCTTGTGCTGCTGCCCTGATTCCCTGTCTCTATAGAGGGCGGCGGCCACATCTTCCCTTCCTTTATTCCCACAGTGTGCAGCAGGGTTTTGGGCTTCCTCTGCCAATCCCCTTCCACCTGGGGTTTATAAGCCTGCTTCCTCACACTCCCTGCCTGATCCTTGTTGTGTCATGTTTTTTGTTTTTGATGTTGTTGTGTCATGTTTTGTTTTTGTTATTGTTGTTTAAAGTTGTCTCTTTGGGGTAGTCTGTTGCTGTGGTGTCTGGGTCTTGTTGTTAGCAGTTCGGTGAGCCCATGTGGTCTCTTTTTGTCTCTGTCTGTGTCTTTGTGAGTTTCCTTGCCTTGTTCTCTGCCCGTGTTCCTGCCCTGGTCATGCCTTGGTTTCTTGCCTGATTTAGCTTACGTCTGTGCTTATGTTCTTGGTGTCTTCTCTGTCTATTTATTGTTCCCTTTACCTTTTGCTTATCCTCCTGTTTAGCATCTGTTTTGTCCTGTCTTGTTTGTACTGCACATATTATACTTCTAGTCTGCTTTGTCTCTGTCCCTTATCCTGTTGGTGCCTAGCATTGGCACTTCTGGCCTGTCTGGTCAGCTCCCACTGCTGGGGACTGCTCTGGATGGCGCCTGGTGGCTGTTGGGTCAGTCAACCTTACCATCAAAGGCTCTGTGAAGATACCTTGCCCAATGGCCCACTTGTTACGTCCCCTCGGAAGCAAGCCCGCAGGGTCCAGTGGGTCCACTACCCGCTTTCCCGCTCATCCGTTCAGTTAGTGTTGATGGAACTGCTCTAGAAAAGTTAAGTTCTTGTAGAACTTCTCGAATTTTTAGAATTTGAAGGGAACCAAACTTTTTACTGTTTGTACGAGTAAAGTTCTAGTTCGACACGCCATTTTTGTTATCATTTTCAGCAGCTTTCTGCACTTTTGGCGGCCATCTAATCATCTTTAAGCCCTTTTGGCGGCCATGAAATCAGTGCAGAGTACAGAGAAGTGTCGAAAACATCATCTCTGAGGTGTTGGGCTCTCATTGGCTGCTACAATCACATAACCATGTTATATATATTTCACTGTATTGCCTTGTGAACGCCATTTTCAGTTCACTCTCTGTACTGTACAGACTGTTCTTAGTTAGTTAGTTAGATAGAATTTTCCTCTCCATAGACATCAATAGTTAGGTAGTTTGGTATTGCTGGCTGCATATTTCCCACACCCAGAAGCTGTTATTTGGCGACATTTGCAGGCTCATCTAACACCTCAGGGCATGTTCATGGTTGGATACGATTTTGGATCCGTGTTGGCTTAGAAAATTACATCCAACAACGTAGCGTCGAGTAAATCCAACACGTATCCAACACGCAGCTGCGTGTTTGGATCCGTGTTGGATGCAGCAGGATGGCAATGAAACACGCATCGGCGATCACTCATGAGAACACCGAAATGTGTTGTATATTGCAAGCAGTGTAAAATCACACTTCACATAGTTAGATGCTTCATTGGGTACCTCTAGAAATACCCAAACACGCATCTAAATGCATATGATCACACTGACCCAACATGACATGCTAACATACCTTAACTCTCAGAGCCATGGATCTATATTATACAGAGTGCTTGGATTTGCTAAATCGTACTCAGTGCCCAAAAGTTCAGTTTTTACAGTTTTCGGGGTTCAGTAATAGTATAACATACCGTCTCCATATCTCGTTTGTGTTAAAGGGGTTTTTGGGCTTACTAAGGATGCAGAGCCACATAGCAGCTGCTACCGCTGCCCCTCCTATAGCTATACCCCTGCAAGCTGTCTTCATCTTTTCAGTTAGCCATTGAAAGGAATGAAGTATTTTATTTTTCTGTCACTCTTAAGGCATGTTCACACAGCTTAAAATGGGCCGTATTTCGGTCCGTAATTACGCGCCGAAGTGCGCCAATTATTGGCCGAAAACGGCCCATTCATTACGGTAATTCACAGATCTCATAGAGAACACTGGATTACGTCTCCTCACCCCGCCCGGTGAATCCGCTGCGGGGGGAGATAAGTGACATGTGAATTACTAGCGGCGTATACGCGCCGCTGGCAATACATGTCAATGGGCCGGCGAAGTGCCGGCCCCCCCGCTCACTCCCCCGCTCCCGCCCCGCCCCCGGCCACACAGCGTAATTGCGGGACGTAATTACGCCCCGCAATTACGCCGTGTGAACATAGCCTTAGAGGCAAATTGTCTTCACTGAGTTGTTCCATGTATCCAGTTTACTGCTATGGATGGTAATTACAGCTTCTCCTCACCTGTATAAGTATAAAAATTATCCACAACATCTTCTCCTATTCACTTTAATGGGGTTCAAGTTTGAGTTCTAGTTTGAATAGAACCTCAAACCGAACACACTAAAGATCGAGGTTCTAATCGAACTAGAACTTTTTACTGCTCACTCATCTAATGCTGGGTATTCTTAATTTATAGATTAATGATTAAATGGGTTTTCCCATTTTGTAAATCAAAGTATGGCATATCTCAGGTGTATGCCATCAGTTCATGATCATAGGGGTTCAACCTCTAGGACAGGAACTCTAGTGTAGTACTGTATCACTTTGTAAGTTCTTCTTTAATTACCATTTCCTCTTTTATTTCTCTTAATTTTTTGGATGGGGAATTTAAAAACAAACAAGAAATGTAACTTTTTATGCACTTTATTTTTCACCGTCGACTTTGTGGTGTTAAAGGGGTTTTCTCCCCATGCAGGGTCATGACTCACACTTCCTGGTCAGGCTGTGGGCGGGTCTATAGCAGTGATTGGCACATTAGCTCTGCTATTCCTGTTACGGTTATATGATTGCAAGAGATTTATAAAGTGTATTACACAAGGCTGCAGAGTTCTAAAGAGTGCAAGCTTGTCATTTAGTTAGTTAAACAAAGTCCTTGCTAGAGATAAGACACTGCAGGTAGTGACTAACACTGGTCAGAACTGACTGTTGCTGCTTAGCGCAATGAGAGATAAGAGAGAGCAGGGAAAGGTGGTAAGAGTCGGTCAGTAAGGAGAGAAACTTGTGTACTCTAAGAGAAGATAAAATCTTCTTTATCTCCTGACCAAAGCCAAATCAAAACAACAATGTATTTGGTAATAGTCTTCATTTACCTGTCCCTACATGTTAGAAGCTAATCATTGTCATGAGAAAACCCCTTTATCAACATGTTAATCATACTATGCTACTAATGACAACATGAATATATACAGATTAGTCCCTCCAATGAATGAGTACTCCAGCGTTCTCAAATAGCAGCTTTATTTCGGAACAGATGACCATTCAATAAGCGGCACCCACCCGGGGATCGGAGCAGGTGTCCGGGAGGCCCGGGGCATACATTCACCACCTTGGGCCGCTATACTTGTGGGGCCTTCAGGCAACTGCCTACTGTGCCCAATGGAAAAGATGCCCCTCCCTTGGTGCCTCTTTAGGGATAAGGTTGGGCTCACACATTTTATTACTGCATGCCTTTTGTTTTTGTTTCTAAAATACACCAAAAAATACAGAAGAAACACATGCAGTAAAGAAACAGTCATTTTCCAAAAGAAAGCCTGTGTTTTTTTAATGCAACTGATTAAGTAATTAAAGGGGTTGTTTCACTATGAAGATCATAGTTGAAAATGTGGGGACCAAAAATCTAAGGATGTACGTCCTTGGTTACTATTGGCAAAGTGCTATGGTTTTAGGGGAACGGGCTGGTTTACATGTGCTTAGCAACGGTGTTTGTTTACTGGTCAGGGAAGCATTCTGTCCTGCCCAGGTCGTGCACATGCAAAGGAAAGGCAGTTAAGAGGAGGGGCAGGGATGTGTGTATTGGCAGGCAAGGAGGAGAAGCAGTGAGAGGACATGCAGGGGGGTTGTGTGTATTGTATCCTCTTCACTGCTTCTCCTCCTTGCCTGCCAATACACACATCCCTGCCCCTCCTCTTCACTGCCTTTCCTTTGCATGTGCACGACCTGGGCAGGACAGAATGCTTCCCTGACCAGTAAACAAACACCGTTGCTAAGCACATGTAAACCAGCCCGTTCTCTAAAACCGTAGCACTTTGCCAATAGTAACCAAGGACGTACATCCTTAGATTTTTGGTCCCCACATTTTCAACTATAATCTTCGTAGTGAGACAACCCCTTTAAGTCTAATTTTAAGAAACACCAGTGAAATTAGAGTTAATTAAAAAAAATTCACGTGTTTTAGTTGCTTTTGTTTTTGAAGAAAAACACCACAAAATTGCAATGTGTCAATCCAGCCCCAAAGTTTGTGAGAAAACACCTTTTGGGCTAGGGAGACACCACATTTATGATGTCCATTTAGCATGTACTCTGGGAAAGCTCCCAAGGTATATGTGAAATGTATCCATAGGAGTAAAAGGGCCAAATGAAGGCCAAAAGTGTATCCTTTTGGCGTCTGTTTGGCAAGTGCACGTCTGAGTATTGCAAAAAAAAGGGTAAAATTGCCCAGAAGTCTTTGAAAATCTATACAATGACATTCAGAAATATGTATACTTCAACATACAACTTGTTTTACATTGAGCTCTTATGGTTTGAGCTCTTATGGTAGAACATCAGTAGGATTTTGCCTGCCCTAATACTTAGAATATTTCCAATTTTTGATTGCTTGAGAAAAGCTGAATCATGTGGACACCAGAATCTGACCCTCTCCTCTACTTTTTAGAATATAGGGTATTTTTCAGCTGACACCTTAAAGTGGTTTTCTCATCACAATTATTACTTTTAACATGTAGGGAAAGGTAAATGAAGACTATTACCAAATACATTTCTGTTCTGATTTTGTTTTGTTCAGGAGATAAAGATTTTATCTGCTACTAGTGTACACAAGTTTCTCTTATCTAATTGCTCCATCTCACCATGATGAGTTACTCCCTGCGGAGTCTTTTTTCTAGCACAGAAACTTGCTTACCTAAGTTAATGACAAGTTTTAAGACTTAGAGCTTTCTAGACTAAAGATTATAAACCTTCATCATTCATGTCACTGTAAAAGGAATAGCTAGGAACAGCAGAGTTTATATGCCAATCATTGCTATAGAACAACGCACAGTCTGTCCAGGAAGTGTGTGTCTGAACCTGGCTGTGGCTCCATGAAACAGCAGGGTGAGGAAACCCCTTTAAACCATTCCCAGAACATTACACATCAATTTTTGCCTAGCCTAGATTAAGAATATCATTAGTTGTACTCAGGGGCGTAACTAGAGAAGCCTGGGCCCCAAAGCAAACTTTTGGATGGGCCCCCTCCTCGCCCACCTCCCCGACTACGAACATTTACCAGGACATGCAGTTAGATAATGTAGATAATACAAGGGGCAAATACCTCACCATACATATCACCATCATACTGCTACCAATCAAATCCCACAATACTAAGACCAGCATTACCAATAACGCTACTACATAGGAACCTGATTACACCGCCAGAACATGACCACAAATTACCACCACATAGTGACTGAATAATACCCCTACACTATTACTGATCAGTACACAAATACCAATAGTACCGCCATTTTGTGACCATATAGTGGTATATACTAGTGTACACAGGCTCTGCAGACTGTACATAACCACCATACAGTACCATATAGTGGTAGACACCAGTGTACACAGGCTCTGCAGACAAGTGATTAAAGTGTAGTTACATCTTGTGACTCACAGGTGATGTTTCTCTGACAAGTCGTTGACTTCCCCTTTTGTTCTGCATTCGGTCCAGACAAAGATACAGGCAGGGCTATAGGGGCCAATATACAGGCAGGGCTATAGGTGCCAATATATAGAGCAGGCAGGGCTACAGGGGCCAATATATAGGCAGGCAGGGCTATAGGGGCCAAGATATGGGCAGGCAGAGCTATAGGGGCCAATAAATAGGCAGGAAGAGCTATAGGGGCAAATATACAGGCAGGCAGGGCTATAGGTGCCAATATATAGAGCAGGCAGGGCTACAGGGGCCAATATATAGTCAGGCAGGGCTATAGGGGCCAAGATATGGGCAGGCAGAGCTATAGGGGCCAATAAATAGGCAGGCAGAGCTATAGGGGCAAATATACAGGCAGGCAGGGCTATAGGAGCAAATATATATACAGGCAGGGCTATAGTGGCAAATATACAGGCAGGCAGAGCTATAGGGGCAAATATATAAGCAGGCAGGGCTATAGGGGCAAATATACGGGCAGGCAGGGCTATAGGGGCAAATACACAGGCAGGCAGGACTATAGGGGCAAATATATAGGCAGGCAGGGATATAGGGGAAAATATACAGGCAGACAGGGCTATAGGGGACAATATATAGGCAGACAGAGCTATAGGGGCCAATATATAGACAGGCAGGGCTATAGGGGCCAATATATAGTCAGGCAGCGCTACAGGGGCCAAGATATGGGCAGGCAGAGCTATAGGGGCCAACAAATAGGCAGGCAGAGCTATAGGGGCCAAGTTATGGGCAGGCAGGGCTATAGGGTCAAATATATAGGCAGGCAGGGCTATAGGTGTAAATATTCAGGCAGGCAGCGCTATATGGGCAAATATACAGGCAGCCAGGGATATAGGGGCAAATATATAGGCAGACAGGGCTATAGGGGCAAATATGCAGGCAGGGCTATAGGGGCAAATATACAGACAGGGCTATAGGAGCCAATATATAGGCAGGCAGTGCTATAGGGGCCAATATATAGACAGGCAAGGCTATAGGGGCCAATATATAGGCAGGCTGGGCTATAGGGTCAAGATATGGGCAGCCAGAGCGATATGAGCCAATAAATAGGCAGGTAGGGCTATAGGGGCAAATATACAGGCAGGCAGAGCTATAGGGGCAAATATATAGGCAGGCAGGGCTATAGGGGCCAATATACAGGCAGGCAGGGCTATAGGGGCAAATATACAGAGAGGCAGGGCTATAGGGGAAAATATATAGGCAGACAGGGCTATAGGGGAAAGTATACAGGCAGGCAGAGCTATAGTGGTAAATATGTAGGCAGGCAGAGCTATAGGAGCCAATATATACACAGACAGGGCTATAGGGGCCAATATATAGGCATGCAGGGCTATAGGGGCCAATAAATAGGCAGGCAGGGCTATAGGGGCCAATATACAGGCAGGCAGGGGGCTTCATTAATATTAAAAAAATAAGAAATCACTCACCTCGCTCCCTCGATTTGACCGCGCAGCCGGCCGGCCAGTCTGTCAGCAATGCCCGGGCGTTCAGTGGTAGAAAGCGCTGGGCCACGCAGCTCCGCGTCCGTCGGCAGTGAACTAGTATGTTCCCTGCCGGCGGACGCAGGAGCCGAACCACCGGGGTAGCAGACGTGGTAGCGGCTGCCCTGGGGCACAGGCCCCCTAAGAGCATGGACCCCGGGGCAGCTGCTCCGTCTGCTACCCCGGTAGTTATGCCCCTGCATGCACTTAAATATCAGAAGTTGAATACCATCGGTCACCTAGTTGTAGATGCCCCCTCCATTTCCTTTGTAAACCTGGTAATTTTTTAGCAGAAAAATTTGTCTTTTTATTTTTTGGAAACATTTTAAAATAATCTGCAAGACAAACATAAGTCCATTAAGTCAGCCTTCATATTAGAAAGCACCATAAAAATGTAAGCACTATACACACAGGTAATCATACTAACTAGCTTTGATGTACTGTACTACACATAATTCTTAGAAGACATCTGTGCAGTGTTGCAAGACAGAATGGCCTTTGTGAGCCAAAGACCTCCAGAGGTGATGTTGCTTAATCAGGAGATTTACTGATCTATTTATTGACTTCTCTTCCATCACTTTCTACTCAGACACTGGCTGCTTTAGAACATGATTGTAAAGAATCTGGAAAACCAGATTTCTTATACAAGGAAGCAGTGAATAGGAAAAGTATATCATTTCCCTGGTTGACCACACTCCCAGGATCTGTAAGTGACATATACAGAGTCTGTATAAAATATGGGCAATTGTTTATAGTAGTCTTGTAAAATCTACAAGTCTCCAAGGTGTCCTAACACATTATGAGAGTAAAGGTTTTTACTGACACAACAAAGGAATAAAATCTCAGTAAATCAAACCCTGTAGACAGCCGGCGCATTTCTTATGTTTGGTAATTTGGTATTTGTGCACACAAAAGCATCTGACTGTTATAATGTGGGATAAGTTCAGCAGCTAGTACTGTATTGTTCAATGCAGAATGTTCTGCAGATGAGTAAATAGAGGCCGTTGTGTATCTCGCTGTGTTGCTTCAGTTTACATTATTTCCCAAATCTCTTTCTGAACTAGGTGTGTATGTCTTATAAATAAAATGAATGTCACCAGAATATGTGGTCCTATTTAAAACAACTTATTACAGGGATAGGTCTGCTGTACTTCAAGATCAAACAGTACAAAAAGTATTATGCAGTTAAAGGGCTGTTCCCAAGAAGCCACTTCCTGCTAACAGGTTGGCCTTTAGTTTGCTATGAGCCGACTATGTTAGGGAATGAGAAGGGTGACGCTTGCAGCCATCCTCCCCATTCATTTTTATGGCCGTTCTAAAGAGACAGTATCTCACACAAGTGAGTACAAGCCTCACATTTTTGTAAATATTGTATTATATCTTTTCATGGGACAACACTGAAGATATGACACTTTGATACAATATAAAGTAGTCAGTATACAGCTTGTATAAGGGCTTGTTCACACGACGTTTTTGAGATCCGTTTTACGGATCCGCAAAACGGATCTAACAATTGTCAGTGTGATTAACATTGAGTTCAATGGCAAAAGCGCATCGCTGTTCTCACGGGAGATCGTCGATGCGCTTTTGAGGGCTCTCCTGCACTGCGCTTTTCGGATCTGCTTTAATAATTGACATGTAAATAATTCTTGAGTTTTACGCAAGTGAAAGCCCATAGGAGATAATGGAGTCCGCTTTTGGCACCTGTCCAAAAGCGCTCCACACTCTGGGCACGTATCAGCTGCGCTTTGCATCCTGAAAGCGGATGCGAAAAGCGCAGTGGGCGGCCAGACGGGGCATCGCAGATGAGCGGCGGCGGCTGGATGGACGGGGCATCGGCGGTGAGCGGCGGCTGTGAACAGCGGGGGACGCGGTCAGTGAATGGAGGTGCGGGAGATTTGAAATGCTGGAGGGAGGTGCGGGGCACGGGGTCAGTGACTGGAGGTGCGGGAGATTTGATATGCTGGTGGGAGGTGCGGGGGACGCGGTCAGTGAACGGAGGTGCGGGAGATTTGAAATGCTGGAGGGAGGTGCAGGGGACGCGGTCAGTGGAGGGAGGTGCGGGAGATTTGAAATGCTGGAGGGAGGTGTCGGGGACGTGGGCGTGAAACGGATGGTGCGGGAGATTTGAAATGCTGGAGGGAGGTGCTGGGGACGCGGTCAGTGGAGGGACGTGCGGGAGATTTGAAATGCTGGAGGGAGGTGCGGGGGACGTGGTCAGTGAACGGAGGTGCGGGAGATTTGAAATGCTAGAGGGAGGTGCGGGGGACGCGGTCAGTGAATGGAGGTGCGGGAGATTTAAAATGCTGGAGGGAGCTGTGGGGATCGTGGAGAGGGGCTGTGGGGATCGTGGAGAGGGGCTGTGGGGATCGTGGAGAGGGGCTGTGGGGATCGTGGAGAGGGGCTGTGAAGCGCTGTGGGGATCGTGGAGAGAGGCTGTGAAGCGCTGTGGGGATCGTGGAGAGGGGCTGTGAAGGGCTGTGGGGATCGTGGAGAGAGGCTGTGAAGCGCTGTGGGGATCGTGGAGAGGGGCTGTGAAGCGCTGTGGGGATCGTGGAGAGAGGCTGTGAAGCGCTGTGGGGATCGTGGAGAGGGGCTGTGAAGCGCTGTGGGGATCGTGGAGAGGGGCTGTGAAGCGCTGTGGGGATCGAGGAGAGAGGCTGTGAAGCGCTGTGGGGATCGTGGAGAGGGGCTGTGAAGCGCTGTGGGGATCGTGGAGAGAGGCTGTGGGGATCGTGGAGAGAGGCTGTGGGGATCGTGGAGAGAGGCTGTGGGGATCGTGGAGAGAGGCTGTGAAGCGCTGTGGGGATCGTGGAGAGGGGCTGTGAAGCGCTGTGGGGATCGAGGAGAGAGGCTGTGAAGCGCTGTGGGGATCGTGGAGAGGGGCTGTGAAGCGCTGTGGGGATCGTGGAGAGGGGCTGTGGGGATCGTGGAGAGAGGCTGTGAAGCGCTGTGGGGATCGTGGAGAGAGGCTGTGAAGCGCTGTGGGGATCGTGGAGAGGGGCTGTGAAGCGCTGTGGGGATCGTGGAGAGGGGCTGTGAAGCGCTGTGGGGATCGTGGAGAGAGGCTGTGAAGCGCTGTGGGGATCGTGGAGAGAGGCTGTGAAGCGCTGTGGGGATCGTGGAGAGAGGCTGTGGGGATCGTGGAGAGGGGCTGTGGGGATCGTGGAGAGGGGCTGTGGGGATCGTGGAGAGAGGCTGTGAAGCGCTGTGGGGATCGTGGAGAGGGGCTGTGAAGCGCTGTGGGGATCGTGGAGAGGGGCTGTGAAGCGCTGTGGGGATTGAGGAGAGAGGCTGTGAAGCGCTGTGGGGATCGTGTGGAGAGGGGCCTGTGGGGATCGTGTGGAGAGGGGCTGTGAAGTGCTGTGGGGATCGAGGAGAGGGGCTGTGAAGCGCTGTGGGGATCGTGGAGAGGAGCTGTGAAGTGCTGTGGGGATCGAGGAGAGGGGCTGTGAAGCGCTGTGGGGATCGAGGAGAGGGGCTGTGAAGTGCTGTGGGGATCGTGGAGAGGGGATCGTGGAGAGGGGCTGTGAAGTGCTGTGGGGATCGTGGAGAGGGGCTGTGGGGATCGTGGAGAGGGGCTGTGAAGTGCTGTGGGGATCGTGGAGAGGGGCTGTGACGTGCTGTGGGGATCGAGGAGAGAGAGAGAGAGAGAGAAAACGTATACGGAAAGCGGATGCGTAAAACACAAGTGAAAAAGCATTCAAAACGGATCCAAATAAAGTATCAACTGCTGTGTTTTGCGGATCCGCCTTCTGGATGCGCTTTTCAACTGTCAAAAACGGATCCATAACGACGTGAGAACAAGCCCTAACAGTGTAAATTTGAGGTGCCCTCAAAATAACTCAATACACAGCCATCAATGTCTTCTCTGGCAACAAAAGTGATTACTCTCCTAAGTG
Organism: Phyllomedusa bahiana; assembly: GCA_025379985.1. Lineage (NCBI taxonomy): Eukaryota > Metazoa > Chordata > Amphibia > Anura > Hylidae > Phyllomedusa > Phyllomedusa bahiana. Next base: position 99,101 of record JAODAL010004658.1, on the reverse strand, counting down.
AAAATGGACAAATTGTACCTAATTTGCCATTTTCTCTCAATGGTATCATGTGACTCATTAGTGTTACAAGGTCTTAGGTGTGAATGGGGAGCCGGTGTGTTAAATTTAGTGTTATTGCTCTCACAGTCTCTCATATGGGTCAAGGGAAGATTAACATACCATAGCACCTCATGGGAAAGAACTGTCTGAGGATCTGAAAAAAATAATTTTTGTTGTACATAAAGATGGCTGAGGCTACAAGAAGATTGCCAATATCCTGAAACTGAGCTTTAGTTCAGTGTCCAAGATAATACAGCGTTATAACAAGACAGGCTCCACTCAGAAGAGGCCTCGCCATGGTCGACCAGATAAGTTGAGTGCACAAGCTCAGCATCATAGCCAGAGATTGTCTTTTCAAAATAGACATATGATTGCTGCCAGCATTGCTGCAGAGGTTACATTGGTGGTTGAGGGTTAAGTCAAACCATACGTCGCACTATGCATCAAATAGGTCAGCATGGATAAGACTTCTAAAGATGATCCACAAGAAAGCCCGCAAACAGTTTGCTGAAAATAAGCAGACTAAGGACATGGATTACTGGAACCATGTCCTGTGGTCTGATGAGACCAAGATAAACTTATTTGGTTCAAATGGTGTCAAGCGTGTGTGGCGGGAACCAGGTGAGGAGTATAAAGACAAGTGTGTTTTGTCTATAGTCAAGCATGTTGGTGGGAGTGTCATGGTTTGGGACTACATGAGTGCTGCTGGCTGTGGGGAGCTACCAAGAATGCCAAAATGTACTGTGACATTCCAAAGCCGAGCATGATCCCCTCCCCTTGGAAATTGGGCCACATGGTAGTATTTCAACATGATAACGACCCCAAACACACCTTTAAGACGACCACTGGTTTGCTAAAGAAAATGAGGGTAAAGGTGCTGGACTGCCAAGCAGGTCTCCAGACCTAAACCCTATTGACCATCTGTGGGGCATCCTTAAACGGAGGCAGAGAGTTAAGGCAGTGTGGAAAATAATGGTGGCCACACAAACTATTGACACTTTGGGCTCAATTTTTCCATTTTCACTTAGGGGTGTACTCACTTTTGTTGCCAGCAGTTTAGACATTGATGGCTGTGTGTTGAGTTATTTTGAGGACACACCGAAGTTACACTGTTATACAAGCTGCACACTGACTACATTGTATGAAAGTGTCATATCTTCAATGTTTTCCCATGAAAAGATATACCGTATATACTCGAGTATAAGCGCTTGGGCGCTGCGATGACCGAGTGCCGACAGGTACGCTTCAGCTATATGCAAAACTCTTCAGGGAGTGCATATAACTGAAGGCCGAGTACCTGACAACATCCGGGCGCTGCGGTGGCCCAGGTGCTGTCAGCGATCTCTTCCCCTGTATGCGACTCCTCTGGAGTGCATAGAGGGGAAGATACCACTGCGGAGCAGAGAGCGAAAACTCCCTGCTCCGCAGTGGACTCCGGGCGGCCGTAGACTCGCGGCTGTCCAGAGTTTCCGGCACAGGCAGCGTGTGTCATCATGCTGCGTGTGCGGCCTGATGACATCACCCGCCTGTGCCGAGAAGACAGAAGAGAGCGCCCGGGAGACGGAGCAGCGGGAAGCCAGGTAAGTGGGAGTTTTTTTGTTATAAAACCCTGCCTATACCTGATTATAGCCTGCCTAGGGGGACCTATACCTGCCTATAGTTGCCTATAGCCTGCCTAGGGGACCTATACCTGCCTATACCCTGCCTATACTTGCCTATACCCTGCCTATACCTGCCTAGGGGGACCTATACTTGCCTATACCCTGCCTATAGCCTGCCTAGGGGACCTATACCTGCCTATATCCTGCCTATAGCCTGTCTAGGGGGACCTATACCTGCCTATAGCCTGCCTAGTGGGACCTATACCTGCCTATAATGACCTATACCTGCCTATAACCTGCCTATGAGGGCAATTACCTGCCTATAACCTGCCTATGAGGACCTATATCTGCCTATAACGACCTATACCTGCCTATAACCTGCCTATGGGGACCTATACCTGCCTATAACCTGCCTATGGGGGGCATTAAACTGCCTATAACCTGCCTATGGGGACATTAAACTGCCTATACATCCCTATGGAGGACATTAATCTGCCTATACCAGCCTATATCTGCCTATGGGGGACATTAAACTGCCTATACCTCCCATATGTTGGGGGACATTAAACTTGCCTATATCTGCCTATGGGGAACATTAAACTGCCTTATACCTGCCTATGGGGGACATTAAATTGCCTATACCTGCCTACACCTGCCTATGGGGGACATTAAATTGCCTATACCTGCCTATTGGGGACATATACCTGCCTATTTAATTTTATTGGTATCTATTTTTATTTTTAAAATTCACCAGTAGCCGCTACATTTTCCACCCTAGGCTTATACTCGAGTCAATAAGCTTTCCCGGCTTTTGTGGCAAAAGTAGGTGCCTCGGCTTATACTCAGGTCGGCTTATACTCGAGTACATACGGTAATACAATATTTACAAAATGTGAGGGATGTACTCACTTTTGTGAGATACTGTAGCTTAGAGACTGTGCTCATCTGTATTTGGATCCAAAAGACCTGAATAAGAAAGAACTGCACAAGCACGGCCCTCCTCTTTCTTTACCACTGTTGGCTCGCAGCTAGCTACAAGCCAACCAGTTAGCAGTAGGTAGCTTCTTGGGAACAACTCTTTTAATAAAGCCTATCCTATGATAATAATGGCCTCATAAAAATTAGCTCTTTATGTTCAAAAGGGAAGTGCTTGTCCTGCCCCATTAAGAACATACAGTCACTTTATACCATAGTTTTCGGACTATAAGACGCACTTTTTTCCTCCGAGTTTGGGGGGAAAACAGGAGGGCGTCTTATAGTCCGAATATACCATCTCAGGGTGGCAGGAGGCTGGAGAGGAGCGATGGTGCAGGAAGATGGAGGCGGGATTTGAAGGGTCAAACCCTGCCGCTGGCTTCTTGCAGCACTGAACCACTCCAGTCTCCAGCCAGCCCGAGATAGCTTAGTACGGCCACTTAGTGCAGGGACTGCGGCTCGGTGCGACCGCTCTGTGCAGGGGCTGCAACTCGGAGCGGCCGCTCTGTGCAGGGGCTGCGGCTCGGAGCAGCCGCTCTGTGCAGGAGCAGCAACTCGGCTTGTTGCAGCCGGTGGCAGCTGCTAGCAGCAGTGATAGGCCGGCTCCATCCCTGATCTTAACACTTTAGACACTCTAGGCTGAATGAGGAGCAGTCCAATCACCCCCCGCAATGTAGTTGCAGGGGGGGGGGATCGGTTGTCATGGCAGCAGGAAGCCTCATGTAGGCTTCCACAGCTGCCATGTATGTACTCCATAGGCGGGGTGTAATAGGTAATGAATGAAAAACCTATGTACTGCTGTATATAGGACAAAGCATTCTGCCCCCTAGTAGTCAAGTACCCTATGGGGTACTTGTATTAAAAAAAAATAAAAAAAAAGTTTAAAAAAATAAATCTTAAAAGTTTAAATCACCCCCTTTTGCCGTTTTACAAATAGAAAAATAGTTACACAGAATCGGTAACGTTGTGTCTGTAAAAGTCCAATATATTCAAATATAACACAACTTATCCCGTACGCTGTACATCATAAAGAAGAAAAATTTGAAAACGCTAAAACTGTGGTTTTTTGGGTAATTTCATTTCCCCAAAAATTGTAATAAAAATTTATCAAAAAGTCGCATTTATCCCAAAACGGTACCAATAAAAACTACATTTCAGCCCACACTTATTGTTTCAAATTTTGTTTCCCTACTTTCCTCCTCTAAAACCTAGGTGCGTCTTATAGTCTGAAAAATACGATATAAAGTCAGATGCATGTAGCCTGTCAGTCAATAGAGAAAACATCCAAGGAGGTAGAGAGACACAAAGAAGCACTCCCCTCATGATTACTTCAGACTTATAACATAATCTGCCATCTATTTCATTAGGTATGATTTATCATTGAGCTAATAAAGTGAACTTGTGCCTATAGCGTGCTCCTGTTAAAGGGCTTTTCAGAGGCTACTCTTTACAGCCAGCTTCAGGCTCCCACTTCTTGTTCAGGTTGTAAGTGGTTCTGGTGCACTGATTGACATTCCAGCTCTGCTATTTCTACTTGAACCTGTTAGAGGCAGAAGGCTCTAAAGGGATAAAGTTTGTCGGTAAGAAAGATAACAAGTTCCTGTGCTGTAAAGTATATACTGTCAGGCCTACCAGTGTTGGATTGCTGGGAGGTAGAGTGCACTGGCGCTGGAATTAACCACAGAAACTCTCAACTTGGGGTCTTGTGGGCTTTACTTAAAGAGTTGTCTCATTACAAGCTTTCAGTCTACTTCAATGTGTCTGGCAGCAAAGCATTTTTGAATTCAGGGGCGTGCTTCTTGTCTGCCTTTTCTCCTCCCTCTTCCCCCCTCCCCTCAGCACACAGAAAGCTCTCCTCCATAACTTCTATACAGCAGGGGGAAGGCGAGGGGGTTTGCTGCCAGGATTAACCCTGTGTGTGCCTGCCTAGATCTGCTGCAGGCTGCTCACTGCTAGATCAGCTGCACTGTCAGCTCCACAGAGTCAGGAGACAGGAGAGGGCTTATCTATGAGTGTGGAGAGGTCTGTGAAGCTGTGTATGCCAATAGCAGAAGTGTTCCTATACCCCCAGCTTAGCATACAAATCTCCACATCTCCAGCAACAACAAACAAATCCTGTCAGAACAGACACAGGGCAGCTGTGAAGTGTGTTACTATAATCACAATGTTTCACTAATACAGCAGAGCAGGGAGGGTTATGAACCGTTCACATGCCCCCCTGATCTGTTCTATTAGTATAGTCAGAGCTCCACACATACATCATGATTATAGTAACACACAGGGTCACTGCTGTCACATCTATTGATCAGCCTCACCTCTGCTATCCTCAATCTGTGTAGAGAGCAGGAGGGAGCAGGCGCACACAGGGTTAATCCAGGCAGCACAGACACAGAAGCCAGAGCCCTCCCCCTCCCTTCCCTACAGAAGCATTCTGTGCGGGAGGGGCTCTGTACTCTGACCTGTATTCAGAGGCTGATGAGTCATTAGCACTGACAGCCAGTGAGATAAAGATCAACAGGTCGGCTGCTATAGGGATTTCAGGAGCTGATGCACTCCTACTACCAGGGATAACTCAAAATCAGTAGGACATTTGTAATGAACATATATTGCAAAGCTGCTTGTTTTTTTAAAGATCTTTTAATTAAAACCCAATCATTGTAGCGAGACAACCCCTTTAAGACACCAAACTTGCAGCACATTACACTTCACAGGTAAACAATACACTTGTACACAGTACACTTTTTTACAATGCAATTGCTCTCCTGGCAATTTGTCTCTCTTGTCCTGCGCAGTCTCTCTCTCTGCAGAATTATTATAACTAATTATAGGTATAAATAAAAGCACCATATATCAGAGAACTCACATCATACTGGCAGAAAACAGAAAGACTATCTCCAACAAAAAGGTATGGCTTTCATCTACAATTGTGATAGCACCAAAAAAATGTCTAAAATTGTGCCTAGAAGGGTGGCATTTTTATCACAGACACATCTATGGACTTTAAACACTTTTTGTAAACTGTATGACACAGAGGCGTGACTCAGTGAAAAGTGGGCATGGCTTTAATGTGACACGCTGCACCAATAATGCGCCAAGATTCATAGGAAGTAAGCCAAAAAAAGTTGTTCTAAAAAGTTACACATGTCTAAAGCTGCACCAATTTATCGATCAGCATGAGCCATTGTGATGAATGTGGCACAATTTTAGACTGCCTAAGTTTATGCTAACTTTTAGACAGCGATAGTAAATGAGAGCCATCGTTTCTGCACATGAGTGGGCATATGACATGTCATATTGTCTTACTAGAAGATTCCATCCACCCTAGGGAAGACAATCAGCATGAATGGATGTATGTGATCTGCCAGGATGGATTCATATCTAAATCCAGGGGTGGTACGACGGTGAAGGTAGGTAACCGCCTAGGGCGCCACTTCAATTTTTCAGAGGTGGGCATTATGTGCCATATTTGCCCAATGCACCAGAATACCTTGTCCAAGTCTTGCCCAAATCAGTTGAGAGTGCCTTCCATATGGATAACTGGACCCAGAGAATGCCACAAAAACATTCCCTGGACCATAAGGCCATGTCCCCACTGCACGGTTTTACGGCCGTTTTTTCAGCCGGTTTGCGGCTTTTCAGACCGCCTGAAAAACTGGCCGAAAATGAGCACAACTGTGCTCTATGGAAAACCCGTGCAGCAGTCCCCACTGCACAGGTTTTCTGTCGGGCGGTTTTGCCGCTGGCGGTCCGGCGGCAAAACATTGAGCAAGCACAATCTTCCGTCCGGTTTTCGGACGGAATCTGTGCTTTTCAATGTGAAGGGGGAGGGGACAAAAGCCGTCCCCCCCCCCGCGCGGCCGTTTGGATGGGCGCAAAACAGGACAAATACTGGCCGGAAAACCGTCCGGTATTTGTCCTATACGGTGTGAACGTGCCCTAATGCTGCAACCACCATCTTGTGTTCTTCCAATAATGGCTGCAAGGCCTTTTTTCTCTGATGTTTCACGTCAAAGTCCTTTTGTTCAGTGAAGCAGAAGATGGAACTCATCGGAGAAGGCAACCCTTTGCCAATCAGTGTAGGTTTAATTCTGATACTGCTGTGAAAACTGAGCCTTTTCTGCTTATGCAACTTTGTTAACAGAGGTGCAGTGACCATCCATCTGCTTTGGAGCCTAAAAAAGAGTAGGGTTGACAGAATTATTTTAGACATATGTCTGGTAGCTCGTTTGTTTATTTTGTCATCAAGCTGCTCCACTGTAGCATTATGGTATGCCCTCATACACCTTTGTAGTTGATTTTCCTCTTTAACATCAATGACACATAGTTCTCCAGTTTCTACATCACTTATTCACAATGGTGCCATTTGCCCACTTGCAATATACTTTCACCACAGCAGCACACCAACAGTTCATCAATTGCAGTTTTAGAAATACAGCCAACCTTGCCCCAAAAGTCAATGATCATCCCTTTTTACAACTTTGATAAATCGCCCCTTTTACTCATGGGCCCCGAGGGATATGTGCGCAGACAGCCTGTCACACACCTCATATACCCACCAAGCCAGCCCATGACATGTGACTTTCTCCATAAACTATGTGCTACTGCTTTTGAAAGTAGGAAGAGCTCATAATAATGTGACTTGACGGTGTAATTTTAGTACTAATTTGTACATGCAATGCCGTACATAACCACATGGCCAAACATACCCTTGAGTACATCAGCAACATACAGCACAGGATTTTGTTCATGTGTGAATGCTGTGAGTGTGATATGTCAGTGCTATAGTCTCAACTCTTTAAATATGATTATATTCAGTCCTGCTCCAAATAATATTGTACAATGGTTTGTATGAAAGCTTCATGCATTTTCTAATTTAATCTTGTAAAACTGTCAATCACGGCTCTTTGGACTAGGACCAGTTCTGTGCACAGCTGTCTGAGGCACCAGAGATTTGCCATCATGCAGAGATAAAACACATCAAAAGATCATGTACAGTTCTGCTACCGATATTTAATTTGCTGTATTTTTTCCGAAGGCCACAACAGAGCCCCTTATGGTGTTCAGAATAAGACCAATTCATTCAACAGGCAAAATATTAACATTTATTCTGCTTTGTTTCAATTCAGCTACGGAGGCTCGGCAAGAAGAAAGAAAGAACACAAATGCCATTGTGTGCATAACATAGGCTTAGCATTGGGTTATAGTTAAAGAGAAACTGTCACATAGCATGTTCAATCTGATCTGCAGGAGTAACAGAGCAGATTAATATGTAGTTTTGTGGGAAAGATTTATCAGACCTTTTTTATTATTTTAAATCCCTGCTTATTCTGGGTTAGGGCACATTCACACTACGGATTTTCAGCACAGAAACAGTGCCATTTCTTCTTTGGGAATTCTGGGCTTGAAAGCACGATATTCTAATGAGGAGACAACGCTGAATGTCCAGGGCAGGTTTTTCCTTACTAAATATTGTTGGGGCGTAAAAAACACCTCAAAGAATTGACATGTCACCTGAACTACAACGCTGATTTTACATAGTTAGTAATGTAAATCAGTTTAACACTGTATTAGATGCTGATTCAGAATTGGCGTCTAAATCTGCTGTGCCAACGTACCTTTAAGGGGCACAGTAGGTCATGTTATCTGTGATTGACAATCATATAAGAAAGGCAGGATGTAATATGAGAGCCTATAGAACACTATTTTATACCAATGTATTGCAGAATAGTGTTCAAGTGATCACATCCCCTAGTGGTCAAAAACCCAAGGGCAACTGAGGATGGGTTCACACATTCAGCTTTTTAGATGCAGTTTTGAAGCCAAACCCAGGAATGTATCATATTTGGGATGAAATAAGGAGACTTACACATGTTTTAAATCCTTTCCTTGTTTGGCTTAAAAAACTGCTTCTAAAAAGATGAACCCACCCTAAAAGCACAAATTAAAATAAATAAATGAATAAATAGTTTAATAAATATTCTTACAAAAAAGTTTTTAAAAAGTTCAACGTTCAAAACACCACCTTTTAATTGTTTTATACATAAAACAATAAAACATTAAAAATAATTGATATCACCGCATCTGTAAAATTCCTATCTATTAAAATATAATATATCATATATAGTGGGGAAAATAAAGTTTTGGATACACTGGCGATTTTGCAAGTTTTCCCACCTACAAAGAATAGAGAGGTCTGTAATTTTTGTGATAGGTAAACTTCAACTGTGAGAAAGAGAATCTAAGAAAAAAAAAATCCAGAAAATCGCATTGTATTATTTTTACATTTTCTTTGCATTTTATTACATGAAACTTTTGATCAGTTACCAACCAGAAAGAATTCTGGCTCTTACAGACCTGTTAGTTTTTCTTTAAGAAGCCCTTGTACTCTGCACTCATTACCTTTATTAATTGCACCTGTTTGAATTAGTTACATGTATAAATCAATCACACTCCAACCTCTCTACCATGGCCAAGACCAAAGAGCTGTCTTAGGACACCAGGGACAAAATTGTAGACCTGCACAAGGCTGGGGTGGGCTACAGGTCAGTAGGCAGCTTGGTGAGAAGGCAACAACTGTTTGTGAAATTATCAGAAAATGGAAGAAACACAAGATGGCTGTCAATCTTCCTTGGTTTTTCAGTTGTTTTTTTTAAATTTCTGTTGCTCACAGTTGAAGTGTAGATACGATAAAAATTACAGACCTCTCCATTGTTTGTAGCTGTAAAAACTTGCAAAATCGCCAGTGTATCAACTATTTATTTTCCCCACTGTACAATGGAATAAGAAGATGCATGTATCCCAAAACTTTACCAATAACAATGACACTTCAGCCCACAAAAAATAAGCTCTTCTTCAGGTCTGTGGATGGAAAAATAAAAAAGTGTTTATCACTGATATTGTACCAACCTGCAGAATATGGATAGCATGTCATTCGTACCACAGCAAACTCCATAAAAAATCCATCCCCACCAAAAAAGGCGCAATTGACCTTTTCCCACCCCACCAATAATTGTTTTTTTGCTTCATCGTACATTACATGATATGTTAGGGTAGCATTAAAAAGTACATTTTGTCCCACAAAAAAAATCCCTGCGTTGGGAAGGGATTAAAAAAACAGTGAAAATAGGCATTTTTATCAGCAATACCAAAAAATGTATTATTTCCTATTGACTATAAAGGACCAACATGTTCTTCTCAGCTACAATATCCTTACAGAAGAAAGACCAGTCATCAGGTAAATTGAAGAACTGATTAGGTCAGCCATTGTTAATGTTTATGAGGAAACACCCCCACATATACTCTAATAATGATCTGCAACATAAAGTGCACAGGCCATTTGAACATACCGAAGGGTGCTTTCACACAGAGTTGTTTATGCATTTTTTGTTCAGAAAAAAAAAGCATTAATTGTTGTACTTTTATGCACAAAAAAAGTATAAAAAAAGCTTTAAAAACGCATCAGAAAAATGCTGTATTTTGGGTGCGTTTTTGGTGCAGAAAGGTACAGCAATTAATGCTGTACATTTCTGAACAAAAAACGCATCAAAATACGCTCTGTGTGAAAGCACCCAAAAGGCTGATAATAAGTTATATGCAGATAAAGCAGTAGGTTTTGGTCGTATGTGCCAAACTAGTTTATTTGCTGCCAAGTCAGATAGAAGTCTGCTAAAAAAAATGTGATGCTGTGTTGCCGAACACATGAAGGCTTTCCTTTCAGCTGAGCTTGTTGTCAAATGAGTTCAGATACTAACTGGTGTATGAACTCTAAGGGCGCATCCCCACGGCAATGGACAAATACCGGCGGGTACTTGTCCTGTTTTGCGCCCGTCCCCACGGCCGCGGGGGGGCGCTTTTCTCCGCGATGAGCAGAGAAAAGCCCTCCCCCTCCCATTGAGAAGCACACATTCCGTCCGGTTTTCGAACAGAAGACTGTGCTTCTACAATGTTTTGCCGCCGGACCGCCGGCGGCAAAATCGTCCGACAGCAGAACCCATGCAGTGGGGACTGCTGCACGGGTTTTCCATAGAGCACAATTATGCTCATTTTCGGCCAGTTTTTTCAGGCTGTCTGAAAAACCGCAAACCGGCTGAAAAACCGGCCGAAAACCCGTGCAGTGGGGACATGCCCTAAGGGTATGCTCACATGGTGTGTTCAATACGTTTTTGGATACGTTTTTAGATGCATGTTTGGATCCGTGTTTCATGGACCCAAACACTCCTCTAACAATGTGCAGTGTGATTTAGGTTGCTTTCAATCTGGGTTCAAACAATACATGTTTTACACGGGTCTTTCTGATTCATCTGTCAGATTCATTCAAAGAATTGACATATTAATTCTTGATCCATTTGACACAGCAGATACTCTATTTAGAACTATAGGGTGCATGTCTGCTGCAGCAAAAACTCATCCAAACATGCATCTGCGTGTTGGATGCGTTTTGAATGTGTTTTACGCAGCGCTTTTGAATGCGTTTTTCAGATCGAAAACGTATCCAAAATTGTACTGAACACGCCGTGTTCACATCTGCGTTGGAGATTCCATTTTAAGCCTCCAGTGCAGATTCTTTCAAAAAGGATGGAAAAAGTAGTAGCACAACATGCAGAGCCCTTTTTTTCCATTAAAATGGCAAAAACCTGACGGATCCCATTGCAGTCAATATGGTCAGTCATTTAATAGACACCGTGCCGACTCTGCATCCAAGGTTCCAAATGGGACCTCCGACACAGATGTGAACCACGCCTAAGGCAGAGCAAAAATTTTAGTGGAAGTAGTAACTCTGTGACTTGCCAAACTGTAGCTTTATTCATCCAGTGATGAAACATGTATACTTAATGGCATTTATTTATGGCGTATTCTGTACCAATATAATTGGAGGGGATACTTGATGATTTGCAGCTAATTTAGGATGTGCGTGCCTCTAGATTAAAGGGGTTGTCTCACTACATTGATTCGTCTTACCTCAGTCCTGTTTTCTTGGTTTCACTTTGAATTCAGGGACGTGTTACTCACTTCTACTAAGCTGCGGTCGAAGCCAGGTCTGTAGATATAGCAACCAATGCTGGCAGCCTATCATGAGAGATTGAACAGGTCTGTAGCTATAGTGACTTGAGGAGCTGATTCAGCCCATACAAGAGGGGATATCTCAGTATAGGTAGGTCAAGGTTAATGGACATATATTGCTAAGTGACTTGTTTTTGCAAGATCTTTAACATAAAAAGCAATCCTTGTAGTGAGACAACCCCTTTAATCTTGTGCATTTGGAATTGTCTGGTTGAACTTCACTTTACACCTACTATAAATATATACACTCCTCAACGTTGAAACTGCTATACCAAGAAGGAAAAGCCTTGTAATTATGGAAATCACAGGATCAATAAATATTTTAATGATATGCAAATGATAAAAAATGGCAACAAAATATTCAGTATTAAGCATGAGCACCATACATGTGGTTACTCACCTCAGCATGTTATCAATGAGGATCTTAATGGTTGTCAAAGGAATGTTATACCATGCTGAATGATTGCAGATCGATAAGATTGGCTGCTGGTATCTCTCTCTGCACTTGCTGACCAGTGACATCCCAGATGTGCTCCATTGGAGACAAATCCGGGGACAACAGAAGACATGGTAACACATTTAGGTCACACATGCTGTTCCCAGCCCAGTAGCATGAACAACATGCAGTCTAGAATTGTCCTGTTGAAAAAACCCTCATGGGACACTTCAGGGAATTGATCATACTAAAAATTCCACAACCAAATCAAAGTAAGGCTGAGCAGTTAGTATACCTTAAAAGAAGACTACAGTGGTCCGGCTATCACACATTATACCACTCCACACCATAATCCCAGGAGTGGGACTGGAGCAATGTTCCCTTGTGAAGATCACTTCATGACATTGCCCTGGTGGTCTCCAGACCAAGATATTGGGAGGGGCTCAATAAGGTCCTGGCAGTGTCACAGGTATCTGGTATCATGCTTACTGATGTACAACCCATAGTAGATGGATGATCCATAGAGTGGACACAATAATCTAGGTGGCTCCACAGATGCTCAAAATGGTGCAAGCCTGGGGAATTAGGGGTCAGAGTAGGCTTGGTAGTCCTGGTTATGCTCTTCCAACCGATGTCAGGCATTTCTGTGTGACATCACATTGTTTTGCTGTACCTGTCAACCCCAAAGGAAACAATCAGCCAGGTTTGCTGTATGTGATCTGCAAGGATGGATTTATACAAAAATTGGTTACGAGTGCCCTTCATAATATAAATGAGTGGGTCCAGATAATGCCTTAAAAACATTCCTCTGACTAAAACGATGCCACCAACAACTTCTTTTCTTCCAGAAATAGTTGGCGGCTGTTTGTTCTCTGATGTTTCTTGTGTGACACAGCACCATCTACTTGTTTGACGAAGCAGAAAATGTGACTCCTCAGTTCAGGCAACCCTTTGCCGGAAAATTAATACTGCTGTAAAATTAAATTAAAATTTCTGACAATGCATCTCTAATAGCAATGGTGCAGTGACCATCCACCTGCTTTGGAATCTGAAACATAGTAAGGTTCGTTGAACTTTTGTTTTAGATACATGTCTAGTAGCCCCTCCCCAGTTCATTTTGGTAGAGAGCTGCTCCACTGTATTGTGGCAGTCCACCCTCACTTACCTTCGCAGCAGACACTCACTTCTCTCATTAATGGCATGTGAGGTTCCACAGTTTCCAAATCGCTTACTCGTAATGGTGCCATTTGTCCACTCACAATACATGTTCACCACAGGAACAGTTCACAAACTGCACAGTTTAAAAAAAACTGCTACCCTTAGCCCAAAAGACAATAATCCTTTATTTTTCTGAAAAATCACCTCTTTTACACCTGACAGCAATAAGGGATATATGTGCAAACAGCCTATCACCCACCTTATAAACCCAACAAGCAATACATATACACACTTCAATGTGTGTGTATATGTATATATACATACACACAAATATACTTATATATACACACACATTGCAGTATATTACTTCGGTGTATGGCAATTCTCACTGCCTGGGCTGCTGAATGATGTGTCATGTAGTAAGCAGGTTTTTCAGCTCATGATAGTTCTGGCATTACGCCAACATTTCTTTGAAGACTTTATAAGATGAATAACTCTATATAACAAAAGAGTAACCTGACTTTAAATAAGTATTTTAGAAGACATGGATTGTCTCCCTGTGGGAATAAGGCTTCACTTGTGACTTTGTCTTACACTGGCACACCTCCCTCCTTGTCAAATGGTTTAGTGGGGTACTTTAGGTTTGGTATATAAAAGATCCACATTTCCATGCATTAATGTGTATGTCAATAGATTTTCATTAACAAATGACCACAAAAATCAGTCAAATATGCTAATTTGAAAGCAATAAATAGCAACAAATACTGATAGAATACACAAGTTGGAAGCTTACGTGCAGTTAGGAACCAACCAGACATCACTTTCATTAAGTCAGTTTTAAACTAAACTCACCATTCTCCAAATTAATGCTTAGAAATTGTATTACATTCCACAATAAATACCATGTCAATGAATACAAAAAGATACGTAAACTAACTTGTAAGGAATTATTTTGGCCTTTCCAAGGGCAGGGTTATAAACCCAGGTCAGGGCGCACGTTTCATTCTGGTCTCAAATGTATCAGATAGTTAAAGAGTGGAAGGTGAAAGACGCCACAAATTGCAACCAAGGTGCCCAGGCAGTGTTCATAGCATAAGCTTTTTCTTGAGTGGTGGTCAACAACTCTTCCATATGATATATGTGTGTCACTTGAGCAAACCATTCTTCAAATGATAGGGGATCGCGTGATTTCCAGTGTCTAGGAATGACAGTTTTAGCTGCCTGTAAGAGGTGTCTAAGGAGCGATTTTTTTTGTAAACTGGGACCGAGACATCAAACATAAATAGAAGGGCTGCTTCAGGCGTCTTGGGGATATTCATCCCTGAGGTCAATGCAATCATCAGATATACCGCGTTCCAAAATCCCTTCAGCAAGGAGCACTCCCATCAAATGTGTAACATAGTGCCAATCGCAGCATTACGTCAGCAAACCGCTCAGACTGATGGATACCACTTGTGACCCTAAACCAGCGCGATAGGATCTTGAAACCCGTTTCCTGGGCTTTAGTTGCAATAGATGCCTTGTGGGTTAAGATAAAGCATTTAAAGCACAGGAGTCAAACTGCCGGCCCTCCAGCTGTTGGGAAACTACAACTCCTACCATGCATTTGTATAATCTATAACAGTGGACATGATGGGAGTTGTAGTTTCCCAACAGCTGGAGGGCCGGCAGTTTGACACCCCTGATTTAAAGGGAACCTGTCACATAGGTTGTGCCCTCCTTGCTGAGGGCAGCACAGGCTAGTGACAGACCTGCTGTTCCCAGCACTGTGTCCCTTATTCTGTAAGATGCAGGAGTTTTATAGCATTTACCCCTCAAACCTTATTCATGAGTAGGTGTTAGCCCCGCCCACCAAAGGCTAGCCCCACCCACTGACAGTTATTCACATGTTTCTACCTATTCAAAGTAATAGGTTTGTCAGTTGAGGTGGGCGGGGCTAGCCTCCGATTGGCCAGGTTTAAAAAAAACTGACACTCTGAAGGACTCTTCGAATGACTCTTCTGGCTGAAAACTGCAGATTTGAGCATTAAATACACGAAAACGACAGCATCTTACAGAATAAGGGACACAGCACTGGGAACAGCAGGTCTGTCACTAGCTTGTGCTGTCCTCAGCAAGGGGGGCATAATCTATGTGACAGGTTCTCTTTAAGCCATTGTGATGGTGTAAACTGTTTTCCTAGCTCCCGTTCCCATGAAACACAATATGAGGGGAGATCATCATGGCCCCGAGGGAAGAATCTGTGAGTAGAGCAAGGAAATGTGAACAAGAGCGTAAAGCTCGAAACGCGTCTGTAGGATACAGAGTATATATACAGTGTTCATATGGCTGTCTTTTACATGGATTAATAAAAGTTGATGTTTTTTCCGTTCCTGGGCAGAGGATTTACTTGCGGTGCCAGCCTCGATTTGGAAGCTGTACCCGGATGTCCGGGAGTTGCTGCATGGAAATGGAGTGTATAGGTGGCGAACTGTGAAGGCACAGTTCTTCAAAGGGGGTTAGCGGTCTATTGACATTAAGAAGACCTTTAAAAATGTAGGAAGTCTTAATAAATGTCGACAAAAATAATAAATAATAAATTGATACTGAGTTGCATCAAGATAGTATTTCACCGCTTGTCTATCCATGACGCAATAATACGGCATATATAGACGTACCCAGAGGACCTGTTGCACACTATTATATATATTGCTCTTGTCACGTGGGCTCTGTTAATGTGCCCACATGAGCAGCAGAAGGACCATGGCTTAACTCCAATCCTGAAGCAACCGAGCATCCCAAGGTTTGACATTGATAGCTGCCTATTAGGATATCTGTCAGTGTAACACTGATAGGTGACAATGCTTTGGAATACTAAGTATTTCAAAGCCTTGCACAAACAATCATTGCTTCAATTCCCTTAGTGGGTCAAACAATACATTTGAAAATAAAGCACAGAAAAAATACATTTGAACATAAAACACAGAATAGAAATAACCCATTAGTTATATTACCTGCTGTAAGTAACAAGAAAAAAAAAACACGAAATACAATGCCGGATCTCCCATTGCCCTGGGACAGTTGCCGATCTTTGCACAGCCATAGCCCTTTAATAAGAAGTGTCACTGAGGCAACCTTATGAGACGCTGCTCTGACGCCACTGATAACAGGGGGCCTCTCCTGCAACTACACTACAAAAACTGCATAACACATGTGCGCCGCCAGAGAGCAGAAGAGAGGTGAATACCGCTCTGTTCCCCTCTCTGCCCCTTGCCTTAATGATCTTGTCATCCAGCTTTCCTGGATAAAGGATAGGCTATCCAGTGTACAGGAAAGCTGGGTGACACCCCATTCTCCATAGTTGGCACCAAGTTTTGCCACAATGGAAATCTGGGTGCCACCTGTGGGGGATGGGCATTACCCAGCTTTCCTAGATGCTGGATAAGCTATCCAGTTAATCTGTAAGTATGTAATGTTTCTGTTCATTTACAAGTTTCCCTTTTGAACTACAAGGGATTTGGTGGACTACGATGGACCAGCGTTGGATCTATGTTTTCTAGAAAATGGTTAAAGAGGGTTGTAATTGGGTAGTGTTTTTTTAAGAATAAAGAAATGTGTGTTTAGAATCTGTGTTTCTTTCCCACTTATTTCTGATATTAGTAATAGAGGCATTTGATTTAAGCCTCTCCAGTACTATCACTCGGCCTGGTGTCAGTCAGCAGTGATTTTTGTCACCTCAAGGCAGACACTAAGCCCCTGTCCCTTTAATAATAGTGCACTAATACACCTGGGCTGCTGGGAAGAGCCGGATTACCATCAGAAGCAGACCTTCTAATGTGACGGTCTGCTTCTGGAGTGGCTTCAGACTGGTATTTTTAGAGTTGGAAAGGCCCAAAATCCATGGACCTTCCCATCTTGATCACATCCGGCTGTCAGTTTTATCGTGCCTGGTTATAAAATTGGGGAGAACCCACATCATTTTTTTTTATTTACTGAAAATCTAACAATAGGCATACACTGTAATCAACAAATAAATACATTTACAAAAAAAAATCATAACCAGCCAAGGTAAAACCAGCGGATATTTCATTTAAATAAACACTATCCAACAGCATCATTTGCTGACCATTTAATTAAAGAAATGGATCCAATGCTGGTCTGATGTAGTTCGATGAGTCAATCACAGTCCAAAGGGAAAACCTGTATAAAAATAAATACACTACAAAAAAACATGACTACTAAACTCTATCCCCTGCACTCCTTGAAAGTCATGCCTGTGGCTGATCCTCTGGGGGTTGAAAGGATTGAGTTCAGGCTGTACAATATTATCCTAGGGAGGTACAGGTCATAGCCATAGCATAACCTTCCCCTTCCCAAGGAGATTGTGACTGTAAGCTGTGTGCTGTAGCCACTCTCCCAACACTGTGCTATGTGGCCTAGTGCCAGCACAAAATACAACCCCCACTTATCTTCCCATAACCCCCACCTCTACCTGTCGCCCCATGGGAAGTTTGTACAGAGGTGGGGCACAGGTAGGGAGGTGCTGTAAAAGAATCCTAAAATGTTTGTATGGTAAATAATGTGTATCTTGCTCTCTATCCATTTATCTCATATCTACCAACCTATCTCAATGTATGGAATGAGCAAGAGCTGCCAGAAGATCTGCACATTGAACTCCATAAAAACAAAATCTCCACAAAAATTATGTAGGTATGTTTTTTTTCCTTTGGTTTTCTAGTACATTATATGGTACCATTAAAAAATACAATTTGTCCCCAAAAAAAATAAAAAGCATTCATACAAGTATGAAAAATAACATTTAAAAATTAATATTAAAAAATATATGGCTCAATGAAAGCAAAATTTAAGGAAAACAGGATAGGGAAAACAAACATGTTGTTATAAATCACTGCAGCTAAGTATTAATTTTTATAGCGTTCTGTATGAAAATGTTTCGGAAGGTGGGGGCCAACTTACAAGAATTTACTTACCGAAATCTTTCTTTCCTTGAGTCCCAATGCAGGACACAATGAGTTAATACCTGCATCTTTCCAGCTAGAACTGAAGAATAGGAACAAGTATCGGGTTCAATTAATTAAAAAGAATTAATTAGATCCACATCACCCATAAAGTCTCTCCTGAGATAATGAACAGACTTTTTTTATTTTTATTGTTTTTTATAGTAATAAACTGGGTTACTTGTGCTGCCTTCGGACCTGGTGAAAGATTTCATTAAGTAGATCTTAGTTTTCCCCATCATTCTAAAGCATCACACAATGGGATATCTAAAGCAGTATAAAAAAAAAAAAAAGGGGGGGGGAAGGTATACAAAATGAGCAGCTTCAAAACTTTTCAGTCTTTTGCCAAAGTTTGTGCAGAAGACTAGGAAGCTACTTGCCAAATTTAATCTGATAAGGCTACCTCACCATAAGAATTCTACAGAACATGATTCGTAGAGAACACAAGTTATCTAGGCAATATCCATGCTTCTTGATCACCACAGGAAGTAGCGTCATGGATCTAGTGTCAAAGAGGCTATACTGGTTTTTTTTTTTTTTTTTATCTATAAGAGGCCCTTGGAATTGCAGAAACAGACTCCCGGTTTTTCTAAAATGTTGGCATCAAGATAAGTTTACACTGTTCTGATGTTATTAAAAGGATGAGCAGTTTAATTCTAGAAGAATCTGAAAGAAAACCTGACACATTTTCCTGGTTGATATTGCACTCAGATGCCACAATGGAAAGAATTCAGGAATATCCCGAAGACTGACGAATTATCAGGCAGCACCCCCAACCCAAACTGTCCACCCATCCAACAATGCTGTTGGGGGAATGAGTCGTCTGAACCAAAAGCGCCACCAGGCAATCCGCCGGTTTGTGGGACTTATGATTCTTGATCTGTGATAGGCTATGGGAAAGTCAGGTAGTAAAAATAAAATGCTCTTGCAGTGCCCCCATAGGGGACTGTAAGTATTACACATTGTTATTCATTCAAAGGGCTGTCTGCATAACGCAGGCCAGGAAAACTCCTCCAGAGCAAGAGAGCAATTTGCTCTCCACTCAATTTAAAGCTGAGGATCTAGAATGGACGACCTGATGATCTTAGGATTTTATAAAAGTGTACACAACAAGAGCTTTTCTTAGTGGGAGAAGCCCTCAGATAAGAGCACCAGAACCTATAGTACAGGATAGGTAACAAACTTCTGAAAGATTTGAATCAGAATCCTCTGAGATGGAGTAAATCACCAATGACAACATCCCAAAAACCTTTGGAAGGATTTCTGCAGTTGCAACACAACAATTGTTTGGCTTCTGCTTAAACAATAGAATTACCATGTGGGTTTCCCAAAACACTGGCGATTGAGAAAAAAACAAAACCAAGCAGGGGCTGAAACATTGGCAAGAAATTGTGACTTGACTTCCAGCTTCCATTTTCCTCTTACCAGTAAAGACCAGCACAAACTATTAGAAGCAGCTGATGGTGGTGGAGAGCACTCATTTCCTACCTTTGCACCATGGAGTCAATGCAGCCTGGCAGTGCACAGAGGAACGGCATCAGATAAACTGAAGCCACCATCTGATATTGTGCTACTCTCCTGGTGTGAAGCATCCAACATCCGACTGCCAGCAAGCTAGGTAGCAATGCCATGCTTAAACTGGAGGCAGGCTGAGACATCCCCAGGCCAGGTCTGCACCAGAAACTCTGGGATCCCGGGCAAATTTGGCAGATCAGTAGTGGGGGAAATGAGGGGATGCACCAAGAAACTCTTGTCTCTCCAACGTAGGCAGCCATGTTTAAAAGTAAAAAAAAAAAAACTAGAAGTCTTGCTGGGACGGAAGAATAAACACGTCTCTTCAATGTCTTAGGAGAGCTTATATGGGTGATGTGCATCTAATTAACCCTTTAATACAGCTGATGTAGGGTACGTCTTGGGACAGCTAGTGAATCCCATGACATTCCGACACGTCGGTATGGGCGGGCACGAACTGCATTGCAAAATCGCGGGGGAGCCCGGGGGGAAATTGACATCTGTGCTCCTGCAGTTGCCTTTACAGGAGATGCCCTTTTAGCCCCGGACAATAGAGCTTTTTTGGAGCTAAGAAGTTTGAGAGAAGGAGGTAGCTCCCTCTGTCCTCCATCGGCACCCTTGCGACACAATCACGAGG
Source organism: Phyllomedusa bahiana (assembly GCA_025379985.1). NCBI lineage: Eukaryota > Metazoa > Chordata > Amphibia > Anura > Hylidae > Phyllomedusa > Phyllomedusa bahiana. The sequence continues at coordinate 78,686 of JAODAL010004658.1, read as the reverse complement.
TGCCAATGGTTGTCATGACAACCGGAGTGCAAACAATGGCCTTTGGATTGTCAATGACGTAGCCCTTCCAGGCCCCCCTAAAAAAGATACAAAAAAAAAGAAAATTATATTTTAAACACATACAACACTTTAATTCATTAAAATCACGAAAAATGATCAAAAAAAGCTATTTTTTTCGATCCCCATATGCATAACAATCTAGCCTATAAATCTGTCTCATTATTTAACTCATACAATAAATACCAAAAAAATATATATATATGGTAGAATTGTGATTTTTGTTCTTCCCACTGCACATAACATAGAATAAAAGACGATCAAAAAGTATAAAAACCCCCAAAGGGTTTTCAATGAAACAGTCTGTCCCGTAAAAAAAAAATAAAGCCCTTACACAACTCCCCTTATGGAAAAGTGAAAACATTATGGCAGAAGATAGTGATTCTAAAATTTTTTTCACTCATTAAAAAAAAAAAAACTGTATAAATTGGGTATTGCCGTAATTGTAAATCGCCTAGCAGAGTAAGACTATCATGTCACATATACTGGATGATGAGCTCTGTAAAAAATAAAAAACACTACCAGGATTGCCGTATTTTCGTTATCCTGCCTCCCAAAAACATATTGAAAGACAATCAAAAAGATATGTGCCCCCCAAAATGATGCCAATAAAAATGTCAACTCAACCCGCAAAAAACAAGCCCCTAAACAGCACCATATATAAACAAATAAAGTTATGGCTCTCAAACTATGGTGATGCAAAAATGTGTTTTCATTTTTGAATACAAGTGTTTTTATTGTGTAAAAGCAGTAAAATAAAAAAAAATATAAATTGGGTATAGCGGTAATCATATCGACCTGTTGAGTAAGGTTAGTATGTCATTTATATGTCATTTATACCATATGGTGACTGCTGTAAACATAAACACTACCAGGATTGCTATATTTTGTCACACCTCCCAAAAACCTTGATAAAGCGCGATCAAAGCATACGAACCCCATAATGGTACCAATGAAAACATCAACTCATCTTGCAAAAAAACAAGCCCTTAATAAGATCCATATACAGAAAAATAAAAAAAAGTTATACATTTTTTTTAAAAATGCATTTCTATTGTGTAAGAGCAGTAAGAATGAAAACCTATATAAAACTGATATCATTGTAATTCTACCAACCCTCATAGTAAAGTTATCCTATCATTTACACCCCACTGTGAATGCTGTAAAAATGAAACAAAAAAAAATGGCTGAATTACAAGTTTCTTTTTTCATTTTCATGGCCCAACGCTAAAAAAAAAAACTATGTAACACCTGTTCCTCCAAAATGCGCAATACACCCCTAGATTACTTCCCTGAAGGGTATTGAATCCAAAATGGGTAATTCAGAAGTTTCACCTGTTCTGGTACTTTGGGGGCTTTGCAAATGCGACATTGCACCCACCAAAATCTGTGTTCCAAAAGTCAAATAGTGCTCCCTCCCTTGTACATTCTGCCATGCACCTAAACAGCAGTTTACACCCACATGTAAGGTATTGCTGAACTTAGAGAAATTTTGGGGAATAAATTTGAGGTCCTTTTTTTTTCCAACATTCCTTGTGAATATAACAAATGTTACGCTAAATCTGTATATAATTAGGAAAATTTTAATTTGTTTTTTTTCATGGCCAAAGGGTAACAAAAAACTGTGGGGTCAATATGATCAATACACCCCTGGATATATTTCTAAAGGGATACGTTTTAGCACCATAGGGTGTCCACAAACCTGTAATGGTACCTAAAAGTACTCCTCCTATTCTGTTGCTTGTGGTAGAGTCAACTATTGCACTATGGCCATATATGGGATATCTCTGAAAATGGTAGAATCGATATTGATTTGCATTTCTTTTTTAAAACTCGGGTCTAGTAAAAAAATGTACTAAGATTAAAAAGAATGCAAAAAAAATTTAATTTTGCTTTAATTTCTGTGAAACAAAAGGTTAACAAACTTTTTAAGTGTTGTTTTGAATACTTTAAGGGGTTCAGTTTCTTAGATGGCATCATTTATGGGGCTATCAAAAATACAGGCACCTCAAAGCCACATCAGAACTGGCCTGGTCCAATCTGTGTTTCAAATCTTCTTGAAAATGTTAAAATTTGCTTCTCAATTTAAAAGTCCCTTAGTGTCCTAAAAAATAAAAGGATCTTTAAAAAAAAATGATGACGACAAAATTTACTATTTTGGTTGGTATGGCTGTTTTACATGCACTAATATTTACAATTTTAAAATGGCAAATTTTAATAAATTTTCACAACATTTTGATATTTTCACAAACAAGGATTGTGTTGACCGAAATTAATTGCTAACTTAAAGCACAATATGTCATAATCTCAAAATCACATGGATAGGTACAATTAGATGTGAAAAATAGGGCTTGTTCCTTAACCCAGGCCCTAACATTGCTCATTTGTCTGTTGGGGTATGAGTAAAAATAGAAGAGAAGACTCATAATTACCTTCCGGAGGCTCCTGTTCACTCCCAGTTCACGTGACAGTTGCCGCCAGTCACATGCCCCAAAGTCACCTCCATGTGATCTGTCTGACCTGTAATTGGCTGCGGCTGTCACGTGAATGAAGCTGTTCAGTGCTTTAGTAGGATGAACGTAAAGGCAGCTGGGAGTGAACTGGAGTGTCCAGGAGGCAAGTATGTTCTTAGCTTCTATTTTTACTCATACCCCCAACAGACAAATGAGCATTGATCGGCCCCGGAACACCCCTTTCAGTCAAAAACAGACTTGGTCTTTAAGGGGTTAACGCTGATATTCGTTTCTAGCTCCTAGCTGGGGAGATGCAGATAATAACCCAATGTGTGCTGCCTGAGGACAGTGGGGAAAGGAAATTTTTGCAATCGGCCCAGCAGTGGGTAAAAAATAGCTTTATCTATAAGTGCCTTAATACAACTCTGTAAAACTAAGAAGATTGACTGGTCCAATATTTGTAGGAACAAAGATATATGCATGTTAGGATAGAAGTTACATGGAGTAAATAATAGAATTACATAAAAAGCCCAGCAGGTGAGTTTAATGGGTTGCTCTTTCTCGATTAGTGCGTAGGAATGGTACTAGCTAGATGTGAATAGGCTTGGGATAACATTGAGGAGATTTTGCATCTAATTCAGGGTACCTTGGACTTTGGGGTATTAAAATATGCACAAAACTGCTGCATTGTTTTTGCAATTATAAAGGTCATTTTAAGAGAAGAGAAACAGTAACTGAAAATACCCTTAGTAACTAATTGGTTCATGTTCTGCCTTTATTCCAGTTACATGCTTGGTTGTCGCAGAAGGTGGAAGACAACCTTACAGGTTGTATATAAAAGGGGATTTCTGACTACAATGATTAGCTTTCAACATGAAGGGAAAGGTAAATGAAGACTTTTACTAAATACATTGATATTACCCTGGACTGGAGATTAAAGAGATTTTATCTATTCTGAGTGTACACAAGTGTCCACATTTCCATTCCTGATTAGACAGTGCATGCATTGACTTCACCATATTTAAATGGAGAAAAGTCTTTGTGCGACATGTATGAATTCGAATGCGTACTTTTGTTTTACTTGGCACCGACACTTCAGTTCTCCAGAGTGTAGAATACGACAGTATGAAGATTTTTGGCGCATTACATAGAGCTTAATGCGCCAAACTTGAATGGCATAGAGTGTAATGCGCCAAACTGGGCGCACTAAGCTCTATGTAATGCGCCAAAAATCTGTCGTATTCTACACCCTTCTATGTCTATTTAGAACTGTTGTGTTGGCACCAAGTAAAAAAAAAGTATGCATTCAAATTCATACATGTCGCCCTCTTTAAAGTTTCAATGCTCGGATTATGAGAATTTTAGAGTGTTTGAATATGACAGATTTTTGGGCGCATTACATAGAGCTTAGTGCACCAAGTTGGGCATTGCACTCTATCCCAAATGCAAAGTTTGCCGCATTAAGCTCTATGTAATGCGCCAAAAATCTCATACTGTCGTATTCTACACTCTGGAGAACTGGAGTGTCGACGCCAAGTAAAAAAAAAGTACGCATTCGAATTCATACAGGTCGCCCTTTATCTCTAACAAGATGAGATTGCTAACCTTTGATAAGCACTTGTTTTCATGCCTTTAAAACCTGTAGCTTTTTTTAACCCGTTACAAACACAGGACATACCCATGGCCGCAGCATCTAAATGAATGAGAACTGGCCTTTTTCTCACTTCAATTGGGCCCCCCAAAGCGAATCAGGGGGTGCCGATTGGATAACAAGGCAGCTTGAAGCCTCATAAAGGGGCTCTTTTTACCACCATGTTGCGATTCAAGCAGGAAAGGCGCACTGTGCAAAATGGGGAGAGAAAATTTTCGATTTTTATGAAAAGTGAAACTTAAAACCCCACAATTTGCTATTGTGGAATCCATCAACCTGCAGAATACGATAACTGGCTTATAAAGAAAATCTCCACACGCAGAACGATATTTCATAAAAACTATTAAAAAATTTTATTTTGCAAAAGATTTTAAAATCAAACAAATACAACTACCAGTTTCAAGTAAGACAGGGTCAAAAAATTGAGACATGGGGAAAAAAAAGACGCAAGGTTTTGGGGGGCACAAAATTTGCACCCCTTAGGCTATGTCTACACGCACAAAAAACAAAATTTTTTTTTCAGCGTTTTTCTTTCAAAAACCGGAAAAACCCCCTGTAATCACTCCCTAGACTCAATTTTAAAACCGCCGCTTCTAAAACTGACTTTTTTTTTTCTCCGTTTTTTTTACTGCCGTTTTTTTGCAACATCCTAAAAAACGCCAAGCGGGCAGAAAATTTACCGGAGCTATGAAAGCCCGACGCTTTTGGGGGTTTTTTTGGCACGTTTCGCTGCATTTTTTTGCCGCGATTTTTCAAAAAAACCCCCCAGGAACCCAATCCACCATAGGGGGTGTAACAAAGGTTATACCTGATCAAATCTGCAACAATGTCTAATGTTCCTTTTTTGTACTTTTGTAATAAATACATCTATGGCCCCTAACGATTTTTCGCAAATTTATATATTTTTCGCTAAAAATACGCTTTTTTTTTGGATTTTGGGGACCAGAACCAAATTTTTTTACGGATTTTGGTGCTAAAACCTTTTTTTAAAAATTTTGGCGCTAATAAAGTTCTCTCCTTCTGACCCAAAAAAAACATTTTTTTACGGATTTTGGCGCCAAGTCCGTTTTTTCAATTTTGGTGCTAAAATTTTTTCTAACAATTTTGCGCAATAAAGTTTATCTCGCTTCGACGCCAAATAAACGTTTTTTTTCAAATTTTTCGGCAGAAACCTTTTTTTTACCGATTTTGGGGGCAAAAATCCTTTTTTTAAAAATTTTGGGGCTAATAAAGTTATCACTTCTGATGCCAAAAAAAATTTTTTTTACGGAATTTGGCGCAAGAATTTGTTTTTTGACGGGTTTAGTGCAAAAACCTTTTCTTAAAATATTTTTTCGCTAATAAAGTTTCTAGCTCTGACGGGAAAAAACGTTTTTTTTTTCGATTTTGCCGCAAAACCTTTTTTGACGATTTAGTGCTAAAATCCCTTTTTTTAAAATATTTGGGGCCCAATAAAGTTATCTTGCTTCTGGCCTAAAAAAAGTTTTTACAAATTTTGGCACCCAAAACTGTTTTTTTATGGAATTTGGCACTAAAATCCTTTACTGAACAAAATTTTGGGGGCTAATAAAGTATCTCGCTTCTGGAGCAAAAAAAATGGGGTTTTTTTTACACATTTTAAGTGCCCCGAACCCTTTTTTTTTTTTTAAAGGACTTTGGGATAAAAAACCTTTACGAACATATTTGGGGGCAAAAAAAGTTTTCTCGCTTCTGACGCCCAAAAAAACTTATTTACGGGTTTCGGCGTCAAAAACCTTTTTTTGTGGATTTTGGGGGTAAAGTCCGTATCTTTACAATTTTTGGCGCTAATAAAAAAAAGGGGTCTAGCTTTTGAACGCAAAAAAAAAGTTTTTTTTGGGTTTTGGTCCAGATTACGTTTTTTTTTCGGATTTTGGGGCTAAAATCCGTAATCTTTTTCAGATTTTGGCGCTAAAAAAGGATCTCGCTTCTGACACAAAAATAGGGTTTTTTTATGGGGAAAAATAAAAAGGGTTTTTGGGATTGGCGCTAAAATCCTTTTCTTTACAGATTTTTACCAATACAGTTATCTTTCCCGTACAAAAAAAGTGGGTTTTTTTTGGATTTTGGTGCAAGAATTTGGGGCAAAATTTAATAACATAGCACCAGCAGCAGCACCCAAAAGGGAAAGGTCAAAATGGCTACAGTGACTAAAGGAATTACTACTTAACATTTTAACCCACCTTAGGGTTAGCTTACATCCAATGGCTTATTTGTGCATACAAAAAAAGCAAGAAAGCGCTACAAAAACGAAAAATGCCAAAAAAAAGCCGTTTTTTTCAGCTGCTTTTGACAGGGATGGGCAGAAAAATCATTTCATGAACGTTTTTTAGTAATTAGTTTTCATCGTTTTTTGTTCACTGCGTGTAACATAGCCTTACTCATAGCAACAAAAACGTGCCTTACGCTCTGTTTAAGATAAACAAACATAGAAAAAGTGAAAACTTACTAATTTTGCATAAAGTTCCAAAAAACATACCTGCTCGATCATAGTCCCACCCAGAATTAAACCTACAAACCGAAAAGAGGGCACCAAGAACATCCTACATCGCATTATCATTCGAACAAAAAAGGACGGAGACACGCCTGGGAGTCAGCGCTGCGTTAACAAACCTACCAAAAGCAGGGGAATGCATCGGCAGGGTAAAACAAATCAATATGCAATACGGCAAATAGATACTAAAAATGTCATTAAAGACATTAAACATGGAAAAAGAAACAACACAATCTAATCAAAAAATAAGATGTTTGAAATAAGTTTTTCAAAAAACAAAAAACAAACAAAAAAAGACAAAAATCTAATCCAGGTGATTAACATAATGGACAGGACTATTGAAAAGAATTAGGAAATAAAAAATGATAAAGTAAGACTATCTAGTAATGAAACAAAACGTATCTTCTTAAATTTAAGCCATTTGGAACAGTTGTATCCAACAATGTACCAAAATGCTTTCCCCCCCTCACTAGAAGGAAGCATTTCAATACCAAATATTTCAGCATACTAAAATCAAGTTAAAGTCTGTAAAAAAGTGCTTTAGTTAAATTGATTTTTTTCCCGTAGAGGTAACATTAATATCGTAATGTTTCTAAAAACCTATTTTAGCCTTCTAGTTGAAATCCCACACAAAAAATTTCAAATTTTCACATATAACCCCATATATAATATGATGGGAACTGCAGTTCATGTAATTTTGAATAGAAAATTTTTTTGAACCTGCAGTTTTTTAATTCTTCACAGGGAAATGCATATTTGCATGTGCGACATGGATTGGACCCACATTTATAAAATCTTTTGTAATTTAACCAGGTGGATTGTTTTTTAGGTTTTTGAAAAAGATTTGAAGTGAGTGAATCCCCTAGAGTTTTGGCTCTATCACCTAGATTAGATGTTGCTCTGTTTTGTTTGCTTTTCTTATTGACAACTTATATACAAACATCTTATTTATTGATTTAGATTGTGTTGTTTACTTTTTCCATGTTCTAATGTCTTTAATGACACTTTAGTATCTATTTTGCCGTATACGCTATATTGCATTTGTTTTTATCATGCCGATAGCATTCTTCTAGCAATTCGCTAAGCATTTGTTATACGCATGCGCTGAGCTGCCAGGCTGTGTCTGCCAGTCCTTTTCGTTCGAACGATAATGCGCATGTCAGGATGTTCTTGGTGACATCTTTTCCGGTTTGTAGTTAGCGTTGATGGAGTGGGACATAGCGATCGAGCAGGTATGTTTATGGCACTTTATGCTAATTAGTAAGTGTTTTCACATGTTACTACCATTTGTTTATACTTAAATAGAGCAGTACAGCACTGTGTCATTTGTTGCTATAAGTAAGGGCGTGCAAGTTCTTGTGCCCAAAACGCGTAAGCGTCTTTTTACCTCCATGTCTCAGTTTTGACTGACCACTGTATACTGTTTGAACCTAGTGAGTGTTATTTGTTTGATTTTAAAAATCTTTTGCATAAATAAAATTTTAATATGATTTTTATGAAATATCGTTCTGCGTGCTGGATGACTTCTACAGAAGCTATTTACCCTGCCGTATCTTGGAACGTGTTTCCGTGCATGACGGATTAACAAGTTTTGAGGCTGGCAATTTTCCTATATTTGTTCTAGAATACAGATAACACTTCTTTTATACAGAAGAACGAAAGCCGTATGTTAATCACCGATATAGAGCCACCCACAGCCTATTAAGGTACCGTGAATCTGAAGCGCTCTGTAAAATAGCATATTGAAAAAAATCCCTTTCATTAAAATGTTAACCATTGCTTTACAGTCAGCATCAGCTTATTCAAATAATCTGAGTCATTTTCAGACATATGATGCTTTTACATAAGCAGCAATTTAAGGAATGTGAAGAAAAAGTCTGTGGCCAACTTCTAGTATCACTTCGTGCTGGAATTGATGCTGCTCCTGTAAAATCTGTGTGACTGATAGAATGTGGTTCTAGTGCCACCCACTGGACATACTAATAGTAAACCAAAAAACATTTGGGCTTCATGTCCTGTAATAAAAATAAGCCCCTTGAAAATGTTAATTATACTAAATTATAAACTACCTTCATTGTACATTCATTGTACTTTTGCGTACTGGCCATGATTGATGTGTCATTAGGTAAACCATTTTGTTTTCTTTGGTAATAGGAAGAGATGTCATAAGACAAAGGCACCCACATTTGGTGTTTGGCCTGAGACCCCCTTCAAACAGCTGATTTTACTGGGGTCAAGGATCATTCAGTTGAATGGCCTTCCACATCAATGACATTAGGATACCCTAAAAGGACATACAGGTTAACCTTGAGATACTTTATGATACAGCATTCATCCGTCAAAAGATTGATCAATGGTGGTCTATGGAACTCCATCCATCGCTAAAAACTATGACAATATTAGCTTGTTTAGGACTAACATCAAGACTTTAGATTTTTAAAAAAACAGGTGACCATTTTCAAAAAATTAGGAGCCAAATTAAATTTTTAGTTGCCAAATTTAAATACTGTGCATACAAATATATACAAGACCACCTTCTCAGCTCCTCACACAATCGTCTGTAAAATTTCTCCTATGCATCCCCTATATTCTAGCACTCAGTACACCAAAACATAAGATTCGCTGCCACTTTTAATAGTTGCAAAAAACAACCTGAAACCCTCTCTTCAGGATAGTACAATTTACAATAAACCCTGCTGCCCATACACCACCAACAAACATGTCTGCCCCCCCCCTTCTGTCTTTTTCCCCCTTTCCCTTGTGAGGAGGGGGACAGGGTCCTTAATTTCTTTTACCATTGTTAGTCATTTGTTTTCCCTATTTTTACTTTGTTAAATTATGTTTAAAAAATAGAGTTGGGCAAATTTTTCCCGAAATTGGTTCGTTCACTTCGCCAAAAATTTTCTGGGCCCAAAAAAAAAACTTCTTTCCAAATTTTATTTTGGGAAACATAGGGTTAAAAAGCAGTATTTCCAGGCTGCCCCCGACCCTGCAGGGTGCTGTAGAACGTTTTTGCCATGCTTAAATTGCAGGGGGAGCTTGGTTTGGTCTTCATACAATGTTGTGTTTTGTATACACGAAAGATGCTGCCCGCCGCTCTTGGTTCGGCTTCACTATAAATTCCCGGGGCATTTTTAAGACCCCCAAAAAATGCCCAAAAAATTTAAAGTTTAATGTTGCCTGATAAAGTTTGGAGGGACCAGCTGGAAAAAAAACAAGCTGAGGGCCCTCAGGTTGGGAACACCCATGCCCAGAGTGGGGAAAGGGTGAGGGGGGGACCACAGCAGCATGAAGGTCGGGAAGATTTGGGCACAATGACATTTGGAGGTGGCAAAAACGGAGTAGGCCAAAGAGTGGCCCTTTGACACAGTGGGTTGACGGGCATCAACAGCGCCACGCAGCATGAGGTCAGACGTGGCAAAATGCTTTTCTTAAAAGGTGGCAAAAAAAGGGTAGGCCCACGGGGGGACAAGGGCCCACAGTGTGTAGGTCAGGGGCACCCGGGCCACACCCCGGGCAGCAGGAGGTCGGGACGTGGCACAAAAGGGCCCCACAGTGTGTAGGTCACGGAATCAGTACGCAGCAGAAATGAGGTCAGACAGTGGCACAAGGGGACATTTGGGGGGTGGAAAAAAAAAACGGGAAAAGTAGGCCACAGAGTGGGACAATAACACAGTGGGGGAGGTCCGGGCAGCGGCTAAAGCAGCAGCATGAGGTCGAAAATTTTGAAAAAGGGAATTTTTTGGGTTTTTGGCAAAAACAGGAAAAAGACCACAGAGTGGGAAAAAAGGGCCCACAGTGGTAGGTCCCGGAAATAAAAAGGCCGCAGCATGGGGTTTCCGGGACAGTGGCCAAATGCGGGAAGGGGTGTAGGTCCGGCATCAGCCACGCTGCAGATGAGGTCAGACAGTGGGCCCCCAAATTGACAAATGTGTAGGTCACGGCGCACCCCCCACCCACCCATGGGGTTCAGACAGTGGCAAAATTGAATTCTGGAGGTGGAAAAAAACGGGAGTAGGCCCAAAAGGGGGGACTGGCACAGTGTGGAGGTCACGGCAGGGGGGGCCACCAGGAAACCCAGCATTTTTGGGGTTAGCGGGGGGGCCCAAAATGACGGGTTTTAGGGGTTGGTCACGGCATCAGCCACTGCAGCAGCTTTGAGGTCGGGAAAAGGGGCAAAAGACACAGGTGTTTTTGGCCCAGGGGCGAAAGCCACAGAAAGCCCCATGAGGTCAGACAGTGGCCAATGAAAATTTAAGGGGGGGGAAAAAAAAAAAACTGGGGTAGGCCACGGGTTTGGCACAAGCGAGGGGGGTTTGGGGGTGGCAATCCAGCCCTTTGATAAAGGGGTTTTGGTGGCAGGGAGGAAAAAAAAATGTCGCAGTGTTTTGGAATCGGCGGGGTGGCGGAATAAGATTGGGGTGAGGCAGGTATTTTAAAACCCGATCATTTCCCCACTTTTTGGGGGTGGGGGGCGAAATTGGTGATGTGGGTCTGCCCCCTAAGTGCATTGGTGTGCGGAAACCCGGGCCCAAATTCCACGCCTGTTTTCACCCTTGACCAAAGGTCAGGTTTCAACATTTCCCGTGGAAAAGGGATTTCCCTCCTTGGGGGGAAACGATGGCCCCCGAAAACACTGAACACCCGCTTATGCCCAAACCAAAATTGGCCGGGGGGGACACCCTTCTCCACTCAAACTCGGCAAGTTGCGGCCCAATCCGTTTGGTCCCCGTTTTCCCAAAGCGGATTTTTTAAAAATGGGGGGGCCCAGATTTGCTGTCCAAGTAGGCCCCCACCTGTTGGTTCGGGTCTGCTCCGGGTTTTCCCTGCGTGCTGCTGGGATCTGCCCTCCTCACTAGGGGGGGGGAAAAGGGAAGCTGCCCATCAGTGATTTCCAGATTTTTGGGTTTTCCCCTGTGATTTTTGCGGGAAATGCCCCCTCCCCCCAAAATCCCCATCCCCCACAGCCCCCGGCTCTGTATTTCTTTGACCCGTGAAAAACCCCCCCCCGGTTTAAAAGGCCCTTTGTAAAGAAAGGGAGGGGTTTGCGCACTTAGGCGTGGAAAAACGGGATAGGGGAGGTTTTCCCCCTATAGTTTTTTAAATTTTTGTCCCCCCTTTCCCCAATTGTGGGAAAAAAGGCTCCCTTTTTGGGACGGTACGGGGGGTCCCAATGGGGTGGGGGCCAGAAAGTTAAACCCCCTTTTGCCGGATGGGGAATTTTGGGCCCTGGTTAAATTTTAGCCAGGCAAATTTCCAGCATGCTGGGGGCCCCTTCTGCAAATTTGGAACCGGGGGGGGACCCCCTCCCTTTCCTTTTTCCACTGTTTTATGCCACGGTGTTTGGGAGGGTCATCTCCCTCGTTTTCCCCTTCACCCCCCCATCTCCCTCCCCCGGGCTGCCCCTGCTCCTCCTCCCCGTGCCCCTGGGTTTTAGAAAAATTAAATCATTTCACCGAAAATTCCCTTCTGCTCCAAGGGCCCTCCCTCCTACCCCCCTTTTTCAATTTTCCCCAAAGGGACCTCATGTGGAGCCGGGGATGTAGTCCCAAAAATCTCCAGTCCCCTGCCCCAGCGATTTTTCGGCCTTTTTTTCCCGGGCCCATAAAGCAGTGGAATGCTTTAAAATTCATCCCTTTTAGCCCTGGCGGGGGGGAAAAAATAATTTTGGCCCCCTCGGGGGGGCCTCAAAAAGGGGCGGTTTGTAAAGAAATAAAGCTCCCCGGGCTGACATCATAAGTTAAAAAGGGGGTTTTTATTTTTTCCTTTGGTCTGCCCTGGTTTCAAAAAAAAAATCGTTAATGGCCTTTCTTGTTCTTTTAAAGTGGGGCCAAATGTGCAGGCTGGAAATTAACCAAGGGTGGAAAAAACCTTTTTATATCAGAGTGTGTTGCGGGGGGGGCAGTTTGCCGCGGCTCTGGGAGGAGGGTTTTCCCTTGGGTTTTTTGGAAGGTTTGGGGAAGTGAAAGAAATTTTTCCGGGCCCCTTTTTTCAAAAATCTTCTGAAAAAAATGGGGTTCGAGGTTTTCAGGAACCCTTTTTCCCCAAACCAGATTGAAACGTGCCCCTGCGGGGCGCTTTTGGTCCCCCCCCTTCTCTTGGGTTCGACGGAGGGGACCCCCATGTTCTCCCATTTTTTGTCCCCTTTTGGGTTTTCCCGATTTGCAGTTGGCGGGAGGGAAAGCCACCAAAACGATTTTTTGGGCTGCATAGGGGCGGTGCATTTTCCCCCCTGTGTGATTTCCTTTTCGCCAAAACGGGGGGCCAGGTTTTAAAAAACTGCGTGACACCGCTGTCCCCCTACACATGTGGTTTGTTGAAAAGTTACTTGTGGAGGTGAGTGGTTTTGGGGGTTGGGGAGGAGGAGGAGGGACATTCGGGAGCCCCCGGGGATGAGTTTGAAAAAAGTGGAGGAAGATAATGCGGGGGTTTTCCTGTCCAATTTGGGGGGGGGTGTGCCTGGGCTGGTAAGCAAATTCCCCAGTGGGCCGTAATTGGGGACATTTTTAACTGGCCCGGGAACCTTTAGTTAACGTCCAAAAGTCTGGGGCTCCCCGTGCACCTTGGAACAAACCTGATAACTCAAGGACTGGACCACCTTCGTTCTACAAAATTTACAAAAGTGCTGTTACTCCCTTTTTGGGAAAAAGGGAAAACGGGTTTGGGAAAATCTCCTTTCTCGGCTCGGCACAACCCAAAATTAGTTCTCTGAAGGGTTTGAGAGTCCCCCTTTTTTGGTTTTAGGGGGGACTGCAGCACCAAAAACTTGGACGGGGGAGTCGGTCAGCTTCTGCCCCTTGGAAGGTTTGGGATCCCTTACTTTTGGGTCTCTTTAAATCGCCTGGGCTAAAAGGATGCTGGCCCCAAAGGGAGTAGCGAGGAGAGGGAAATCGGGAGGGGATTTAAAGCCCAAAGAAAAAAAAGCCCCCCTTCTGCAGGGTGGTGGAGCCTTGACTGGCTGCATGGTTTGCTTTTGCCACTGGGGGGGCGGCGGCGGGAAATGGCCCCCAACATCGGGAAAAGTTTTTTCCCCGGGCCCCACCGGATGGTGACGCTGAATGTGTTAAACGCAGGGCTTTTGGTTTCCCAAACGTTGCCCCCCTTTTGGCCCGCTTCACTTTTCCCTTTCCAGATTTATTTTAAAATCCCCCTTATTCGGCTCCCCCGGTGTCTTAGCAAAAAAACTGCCAAACACCCCAAGTTTTCAGATTAAAAACCGCCAACGCTCCGACTGGGGTGACTACTGCCCCCGTGCCTCGCTGGACCCCTTTTCCCGCTACTTTCTTGGACCTGCGAAGGGGGTTTTTTTTCCCCGGGGCCCGGGCTTGGTCCCCGGCCTTCAAAACCTGTTTCCTTATTTTCCCGGGATTTCCGGCCAAATTGCCCCAAATTGCTGGCTGCCCCCGGGCCTGCCTGACCCGAAAAGGCTGACGCCCCTTCCCCTGACGAGGGAAAACCCCCTTTGCCTCACCCGGCCCCCCAATTTTGGGGGCGGAAATTTTCCATCTTTCTATTTGTTTTTTCCCTTGTCACGGTTGTCCCATCACCAGTTTGGGTTGCGGGGGGGACCCCCTTAAAAAAAGAACCTTCCCCATCCCAAATTCTCAACTTCAATATTTTGCCCCCTTCTCCCAAGAAGCAGGGGATTTTGGGCCCCCCCTTTTTTTCGCTCCCAAGGTTGCTAAATTTCCCCCTCCTAAAAATTGTTCCCATACTCGTTTTTGGGGTGGCGCGGGAAAACCCAGACCCATTTTTTTAAAATTTCTTGGTAAAGGGAAAAACCGGATGGGGACAGAGGCGGGTTGAGGAAAAGGGGTGGGGGCCGCTGCCCCCGCCCCCGGGCCAGGGAAAATTTAAAGGGGTTTGGGTGTCTAAAAGCCCCCAAACCAAACTTTTGGGCGGGAGATTGTCAGATTTTCTTGGGGGGAAAGGGGGATGCCCTTAAAAAAACCCCTTTTTCAAGAACCCCTTGGGGGTTGTTTGGTCGCACCCAGCCGCTAGATGACAGCGGCGTTGGGGCCCCTCCCGATTTGAACCCCTGTGGGGTTTCCCCTTGCTGTGAAAGAAACCTGGGCCCGGGGGAATTTTTTTTTGGCCATGACACTCGAGGGTGAAGGCCCCTGCCCCCTCTCTGTCTGACTTTTCTGTTTGTTTTTAAAATGTACAGAAACTTTTTTGATGAAGTTATTGTATTTGATAAAAAATCACCCTGTTTTTGACCCCAAAAATTGAACCCAGTAAACAAGCTTGGAAAAAACCCTTGGATTTTTTAAATTGCGCTCCAAAAAAAATTGGGCGGGGAAAAAATTAAATTGTATGTCCCGTTTTTTAAAAAATTTGTGTATTTTCCTTGAAATAAAAAAAAACCCAAAACAGGTTTAAAAATTAATTTTTTGGTTATAAATTTTAGGGCTTCCTTTAATTTTCTTCTGTGGAGGTTTGAAAAACAAAGGGTTTCTTTTATGATTTACAATGCAGAACAACGCTTTTTAAACCCCCCGGGGATTTTTAAATTGCCCCAAAAGGGAATTTGAGAAAGGCCCCAAATACTAGTTTTTTGCGTGTTACTTTTTGCGTGTTTTCTACGTCCCTTCCCAAAAAAGAGGGGTAAAATTTGGGAAATTTAACCTTCGCTTGTAAATTTTTGCTAAAAAAGGGAAAATTGAAAATTTTTGGCGGGGAAAAAAAAAAGAGGGTTTAAATTTTTTTTCCAACCAAAGCGGAAAAAACGCTTAATTAACCCCGGATTTTAAATTGCGCAAAAAAAATTTGGGCAGTAAAAAAAAACTGGGTTTGTTTGCGTTTTTTAAAAATTGCGTGTTTTTTTAAGCTACACAAAAGGAAAATTTTTTTTAAATTTAAACCCTTCGTTGTGAAATTATGGTACGGGAAAAATTAGAAATTTTTTTGGTGGTTGAAAAAGCGGTTTTTGGGGGGCACCACAGCAGAAGAACAACGTTTAAATTAAAACGCTGGATTTTTTAAATTGCGAAAAAAGAATTAAAGCAGCCAAAACTACTAGCTTTATAGCGTTTTTAAAAAATTGGTGTTTTTTTTGTTTTCAAAATAAAGAAAAAAAATTTTAAAATTAACCTTCGCTTGGTGAATTTTTGCTACGGGGAAAAAATTGAAATTTTTTGGGGGGTTAAAAAAAAAGGGACGGTTTTTTTTTTGTCCCCCCACAGAAAAAAAAATCCTTTTTTTTAACCCCCTTTGGTTGAAAAATTGCGCAAAAGATTAAAGCACCCAAAAATTTACGAGCTTTTTAGGGGTTACAATTGGTGTTTTTTACGTTACCCCAAACAAGAAAAAAAATTTTTGAAATTTAAACCCTTTGGGTTTTGTGAATTGGGGCAAACGGGAAAAAATTTTTTTTTTGGGGGTTTTAAAAAAAGACGGTTTTTTTTGGAGTCACCACGGGCAGAAAAAAAAAGCTTTAAAAAACCCCTTAAATGAAAATTGCGAAAAAAGGAATTGAGCAAAAAAAAAATAAAGTGGTATTTGTATTGAAAAAAGTGTTT
Source organism: Phyllomedusa bahiana (assembly GCA_025379985.1). Taxonomy (NCBI): domain Eukaryota; kingdom Metazoa; phylum Chordata; class Amphibia; order Anura; family Hylidae; genus Phyllomedusa; species Phyllomedusa bahiana. Next base: position 62,492 of record JAODAL010004658.1, on the reverse strand, counting down.
TTTTAAAATGAAAAAACTACGGGGAAACTGGCTTAGTTTCCCCTTTTTAAATTTTTCAATGTGCGGGTTGGGGCGGGAAGCTTTTAAAATGTATATGCAGCAGCTGTGGACGCCCACTGGACTTCAGACCCAAATCCCCCAAAAAATCGGGAAAATCGTTCCCATTAAAAAGAGCGTCTCTGGGGGAAAAGCTGGGGACACCCCCAAAAAATCCCCCCCTGAAAAAAAAAAATAAGTTCTTCAGTAAGGGCCTATCAAAAAAACCCAGCCCCGGCGCCACCTTCCCCTGTTCGGGTTCAGTGAGAGGGGGTGACCCCCCCAAGCTTTCCCCCAAAAGACTCTTATTTAAAAACCCCTTTGGGAAATTTACAGCCCCTGGAATTAAGGGGTTTTAAAAATTTAATTTGAATTTTACTTTAAAAAAATTAAAAAGAAAAGTCCCTGTATCCTGCATTGTCTATTAGCTTTTTATTTTGTGCAGCTGTACTTTTTATTTGGATACAGATCTCTTTATTTAACCTGCAGGAGTATTTGATGGGTGAAAAAACCCCCACCTTTTTTTTTTTTAAAACCGTTTTAAATTTTGGGGTTTTTTTTTCACTTTTGGGCGAGCTCATTTTTTTCCAAAGCCCCCTTTTGTCCCTTACAATGGTTACAAAACTTTTCTGGGTAAACCGCAGGTGTATTTACAGGTTCCCCAAAACCCACTTTTATTTTCCCCGGGTTCCCAAAATTTAAATTGGGTTTTTGTTCACTTTGGGGCGCAGGCCATTTTTTTTTTAAAAACGGGACCCATCTTGTTTGGATATTACCATACAGAAATTTGTAAAATTTTGGTTTGTTGTATTTCATAGGTCCCAAAAAACCCCTTTATTTTTTCCCATTTCAAAATTTTAATTTTTACGTTTTTTTTCATTTTGGCGCAGTTCATTTTTTGTTAAAGAACCCACTTTGTATTTAAAAAATTTAGGTTACAAAAACTTTTTTTATTACAGGCGGTGTATTTCATTGGTCCCCAAAAACCCACCAAATTTTTTTCATACAAAATTTGTTTACGTGTTTTCACTTTGGGCGGGTTTAAGGTTTTTTTTTCAAAAAAACCCACTTTTTTATTTTAAAATGGTTTTTTACAGAACATTTTAGTAAACCAAAGGGTTTTATTTTTTTGGTTTTGCAAAAACCAAACATTTTATTTTCCGGTAAAAAAAATTTTTAAGGGGGTTTTTGTTCACTTTGGCGCGGGCCTTTTTTTTATAAAAAAACCCATTTTAAACCGGATTTAACTACAGAAATTTGCTATTTAATTTGGGTTTTGTTGCATTTTTTAAGGTGCAAAAAAACCAAAATATTTTTATCAGTACCTTTTTAAATTACAGGGTTTTTTTCACTTTGGCGAAAGCCCGGGTTTTGTTAAAGGGGCCCATTTTAAAAATTTTTTTCCTTTACGAAATTTGGGCTTTTTAATTTTTGGTGTTGTATTTTCCAAAGGGGGCCAAAAAATCCACTATTATTTCATAACAAAATTTTTAATTTCGTGTTTTTCACTTTGGGCAGCCCAGTTTTTTTTTTAAAGGGGCCCCATTTTTGTACTTATATTCCCTTTTCAAAAATTTTGCTAGTAATTCCCGGTGTTTTTCTAGGGGGGAAAAAACCCACCTTTTTTATAGAAATCAAAATTTAAATTTAAACGTGGTTTTTTCATTTTGGGGCCCCCAGCCCATTTTTTTGTTTTGAAAGCCCCCCAATCTTGAAACTTATTTTTACCTTACAGACAAAAAATTTGCAAAACCCCCACCTTTTTATTATCATTTCCCAAAATTTTAATTACGTGTTTTTAAATTTTGGGCCCGGCACCCCGGGGTTTTGTTGAGAAAAGGACCCATCTTGTTACTTTTTATTCCATACAGGAAATTTGTATTTGATTCCCGGGTTTGTATTTCATAGGTGAAAAAAAACACCCCTTTTTTATTACCTTTTTATTTTTTCAAATAGGTTTTTTTTTTTTTACTTTGGTGGGGGCCGGGTTTTGTTTTTTAGGCCACCTTGTACTTAAATTTGAATAAAAATTTTGTAGTTACTGTTGGTGTTTTTTAAAATTGGGTGCAAAAAAACCCCCGTTTTTTTTTCCCGTTTTTATTAACTTTTTTTAAATACCCTTATTCCCGGGTTCGGGCCCTGTTTTTTTCCAAATGGGGCCTCGGGTTGTCCCGGCCCCCAATTTTTTTGATAAAAAAATTTTTTTTAGCAAATTTTGTTTTTCCGGTTTGCCCTTTTTGTTTGAAAAAAAAAGGGTTTTTAAATTTCATCGGGTTTTAACTTTTGAATATTTTTTATTGCGCCGCTGAATCTCAGTTTGGCGCGGGATAGCGAAACTTGTATGATAGTTTTTTTGGAAAACAAATAAATTTTCCTAGTCCTAGGGGAAACTAAAGGAAGAACATTTTTTGATTTTTTTTTTTTGGTTCTTCCCCCCGGACCGCCCTTTTCCAGGTATTCGCTAGAAACATTTCAGTTTCAAATTTCCCTTTGGTTTGGCTTTTAAGGTTTTTTTGGAGGGTTTTTTAAGGGAATAGTTTGTAAAATTTGCCGTTTTTTAAAAAGGAGACTGTAAAAAAACTCTTCAAATATTTTCTTAAAATTTTTAATCTTTCTAAAAAAATTGGAGCGAAATTTGCAGGGGGGTAAGCGAGAAAAAAGAGGGGTGTAGGACTTTGGTGGTAGGGTACGAAAAGGGGTTTTCCCCTTCAGTGGGGCGGGCCAACAGCTTGCCCAGCGGCCCGTCGGTTGCGGGGCCCGGCAGGCCTGTCATGGGCCGGTCGGGGCCCCTGTGAATTCGAAAAACAAACAGCGTGCCCCTTCTGCCTTTCGGGTTTAAAATTGAACCTCATTCCGGGGTTCTTACTTCCCCCGCCCTCCCATTCCGGCAATAAAATTTTTCGTCATCTGCTCTTTTAAAGACCCTTTCCAACATGAAGCGAAGGCGCCCAAATGTAAAAACTGGGTGTACGCCCCACTGTGGAAAACCCCAATTTCTGAAAAACCCCCTTTGATGACAAAAATTGGGGTTGGGGTCAGAAGGCATTTTTTAAAAGACCCAAAGGGGCCCCAAAGAGGGATAAATTTTGTCTGTTTGGGAGCCCAGTTTGTTGCCACAGAGGGGGGGGAAAAAAAAGGGGTTTTAAAATGGGCCCCAAAAAACCCCGGGGCGTGGGAAAACCCCCCTTGCAGGGCCTGTTATTTGTAGCCCGCAGCTACTGGATGCAAATGTCGGGGGCCAAGTCCCCCTGTGTTGATGTTTTGATGAGGGACATCGGGGGGATCCAACGTGGTTTTTTCAGAGAATTTTGTTTTGTGAGGGGCTTCATAAAATGGCCGAGGGGGAAAAAGACGTTGGGGGTTAAGTTTTTCTGTCCCGGGGGGTTTGGGCTCCAAAAAGCGGTTTTGTAAAAAAAAGGGGGCCCAAATGGGGGGTTCGCAAAGCCCACGGGAGTTTGATTCCGCCACCCACGTTTCCCAGGGGAAAAAAACCCCGTCCTCGCTTATCGCCGTGGGAAAAGGCCAGGACCTCTAAAGGGGCCCTGGGCCTTTTTCGAGCGGGGCCCCCTTGATTCCCCCGGCGATGTCATTTTGCCGCCTTTGCCCTAAACACATCGGGTAGAGGCAAAAATTTTAGGTGTTTAACCCCCCCCAAAAATTTGTCTGTCAAATGAAGCAAAATGAAGGGATTTTTTAAAATTTGGGAGGAAAAACATTGGGCCCCAAAAAACGGCCAAAACCGATCCCGGGTTTTTCCAAAACCCACTGTCCCACCCTCGGGTCTCCCCCTTTCCTCCTCCTCCGCCCCACCAAGCTTTCCCTCAGCTCCCCATGTCTCTCGGGTTTTCAGTCGGGACCCCAGCCCCGGGCTTCAGCCTCCCCCGGGCCCCGGGAGACCCCCCAGCACCCCCCAGGGGGGCCCATTCTCCCCATTCTTTTTTCCTTCGGTGGGGAACGCCCTCACGATTTAACAGGGGCCCAAGTCTAGCAGCCGCTTCGGGTCTTCCGGGTTTTGGGGAAAGCGAAAAAACCATTTTAAACCCCAAAACCTTTCCCAAAAGCAAAGAGCCGGGTATGTGGGCTTTTCCCCAGTTTTTTGGGCCCTTTGGAAAATTTTTCCCTTTCCCTTCTGGGGGGGGAAAAGGAGGGGTTTCCGCCATTTTCATGGCCCCTGTCCCCCTTTACCAGTTTGCGGCAGGCTTTTTCTTTGCCAGAAAAAAAAAACGCCCCTGCCTGGCCAGGCATTTGTCATCTAAAATTTCAACGCGTTGTCTCTTTCTGGGGCCCGGGAAAAAGGTTTTGGGACCACCGACACGGGGGCCCTTGAAAGCCAGCCAAGGCCCGCTATATCTTGTGAAAAGCTCACGGGGGTTGGCTGGGAAAAATGCCCTCTGCTGGTGAGGGTGGCTTTCAGGCTGGGCACCGCTCTTATAAAACTGCGGGTTGGGCAGGGTTTTTCCCCCCAAGGGGTCCTCGGGTTTGGCATTCATTGCCAGGGGAAAAACCAGGCCGTTTTAAAATTTAAATTTTTCATGGGACCGCCCCCACACAGGTCAGGAGCGGGGTGGGGGGCCCTTCGAAAACGAGACCGAGGGCTGGCTGGGTGACCAAAAATTGTGCCAGGCAAGGTGGTGTCCCGATAACGGTCGAAATTGGGGCCCGGGCCCTTAAAAGATCGGGTTGTAGGGGGGAGAACCCCCTTTGCCTGGAAATGTAAATAAAACCTTGTTTCCAAAAAATTTTCAAAAATTCGTCCCCGGGGTCGGGAACTCCCTGTTTGGGAAGGCCGGGGGTTAAATTTTCCCCTTTTTCCCCCCCGTTCCCCAACCCGGGCCTTGTCCCCCTGGGCCTGGTTGCAGGGGCCCAGCGGGGGGTTTTCCCCGAAAAAACCGTCTCATTGCTGAAGGGGTCAACATGCGGGAAATTTCCCACCTTTTCCAAAACATGCTCCAGCGTTGAAAGGCGCACCCGCAATCCCTTTTACGGGTTAAAAAAAGGGGGACCATGGTTGCCCAAGCGGGCGGTGGGGAAACCCGGGGGGGGTTTTTTTGGGCCCCCCGGGAGGTGGGGGAAAGGTGAAAGAGCTTGCCCCCTTTCCTTCCCAGTTTTGAAGAAGCCCCCAAAAAAGGGGTCGGGTGGGGGAAAAAATTTTCCCCCTTGCCCAGCATGAGCTTGTCGTGTTTTTTGTTTTTTGGGGAAATCGATGTTGGACATCTGAAACTTTCAGGTCCCCCAGCGAGGAAAAGGGGGGGGAGAGGTACCAGATCCCGGAAGGGGCCCTTTCTCTCCGTCTAACCCAAAAGGGCCCCGGGACGGGTTTCTAAATTTTATCGGTTTTTAAATTTAGGCGTGGTTCGGGGTTTCCAGGGTAGTGAAAGGGCCCCCACCTCAGTTTAAAAAGGGTTGAAATTTTTTTGGGGCCCAAGCCCGGGGGTTTTGTTTTTGAAGCTTTTCCCGGGAAAGGGGAAGGGGAAAGGAGGAGGTATTCCTGGAAAACCGACTTTAAACGCCCCGCCCTTTGGCCTTGGAAAGAGGGGTTGGCGCGAATTTTTGGGGGGAGGAAAGATGGGGGGAAGGGTTCATTTTGCTAGTGCCCCTCAAACCCAGAGGTTGGGAAAACCCAAAGGACCTCCATTTCTCACATGGTGCTTGGATGCCCCAATTTTCCCCCAACATGAATCCTCGCATTAAGGCCCCATCAAATTGAACACCAGTTACTGGGTGGGTGGCCACCCTCCTGATCCCCGTACAAAAACAAAACTCATCACTTTCCTTCCAACCACACCCAAATAGAGAGTAAAATGCAGGAAATGGAACCTTGCTGAGTGATCAACTGAACATCTGTTTCGTCTGCTTCACTTCTTCAAATTCACGTGGAACAATGTCCGACGTCAGCAGTAGAGTGGCCAAGTACCGTAGCGGCACAGCAGCAATGTGGCAAACCTAATGGTGACCTCTGGCAACTTGTATGGACCACCTCACAACGCATGTAATGCAGGGCACACATACAACCACACAGAGACCACTTTAAGATCATGGTGCACGAACTACTCAAATCCAACACAACCGATTTTTTGATTTTTCCGACCCAATTGCTTCTGGTATCCAAAATGGATAGTCCCACTCGCTCGCCACGCCCCAATAGAGGTGTTTGCGGCCACAGCCACTCATATCTGACGACCTTCAGCACAGCTGGAGAGTAATTAACAGACAAACCATCCCATTCCACAATAAAGTGGATCGTTTGACTTTCATCAAATGAATCAGGCATAATCTCTGATGAGTGTGCCCCCAAGTGCCAGGTCACCGTTTAGTTCCGTCCACTTCACATTCCTCTTCAAACCAAATGTCCTCTTAAAACTATTTTTAATGATCATTCTACTGCAATTTTATTTCTCATTTCCAAATTATTTTGTTTTTTCTTGTAGAGTAGACTTAAAAGACAACCAAATTCATGAAAAACCGTATTCCAGTTACTACAATGCATCTTTTAAAGAATTTTTTTCGCATTGACTATGGGTTTGGGGTCATCGTTCTGTGAATACACATAATCAGGTCCTTTGAACAAAAATGTGCTTCTTAATGGCATTTCTTCCCTCCAACAATTTTTAACAGTGGCTGAGAAGTCATTTTTATAATTTTTTGGGTATGTGCTGTGAGAATACAGCAATACTACAGGTCCTATTAATAAAAAAAAATTGGTTTCTAACGACATATTTTCTGTCACGAATTGTCAAGATTGGCTCAAGGTCATGTTTGAATTTTTTTGGGCATTTTGCAGTGAAATGCAGCTAATACTAACAGTCCAATTCTAAAAAATGGTTGTTTCTAACATACATATGTTCTTCACAATTGTCAAGAGTGCTCAAGAATGCGTCCAGACAACAGAATATAGGACATGTTAAATGGACACATATTGCTAAATGACTTGTTTTACAAGATCCTTTAACAGTGCTAGCAATCCTTATGAGTCAACCTATTAAAACAGTTTAAAAATAAGAGAATCGAAAGAGTGGTGGGAGTCCATCCTATGTTTAAAAAATGTGTTTTCTAAATAAAACAACTAAAAAAACGGCATCACAAAATACTATACAAATATTCTCTGAATTTACAAGGAGGTACAGGTATACTTGAACAATGTGGTACCCATGACAGGGTATAGGCCACGTCTAGTTCAACTAAAATGGTGTTGAGAGACTCCTTTTTTCCGTCACTTTTTGTAATCTGGGTCCATAGGTTTAAATGGTCATATGCGTTCCAGGACAGGGATATCCAATGTCGCCAGTTCAAGTAAAATGATAGTCAAAAATAAATACTGCCTACAGCTCTTTATTTGTGGGTCATTAGTTTAAGGTCATTCTGTGGTACAAACAGGATAGTGGAATGGTCTGTGACTCTTATAACCTAAGTTGTTGTCTAAGATGTAGCAGGTATTCCATTTGACTGTTGTGGATGTTAATTCTCCACTTCTCCACCCTTTTAGTGTAAAATGAAGGTGTTGTTCCCTCCCCTAGACTTTTAATGGTCATTCCGATAACTATTATCGACTACGAAATTCGTCTTGATAATTGACGATAACGACATCGACCCCGATGACTATAGTCGAGCAAAATGCTCATCCACTACTCATCAGAAGAATTCTCTTCACTATCTCCTGCCCCTCCTATGCAAGCACATGGCACGTCAGCCAACCGGTCTTCTAGTAAAGATACTTAGCATGCAAGGAGTCCGCATAGGGTCACTTACCCCTTTCTGACTAGGCACATTTTCCTTAGTACACGCACGTTTGAACACTTTCTCGCACTCAGTTATTCTACTAATTTTTTTTGCAATACACTAATTATTATATAGAACAAAAAAATTAGGATCATTGCTTTTAGGTGAAATTTCAGAATAAACATGAAATTTCTTGGTTTAAAAAAAAAAAAAATTAAGTGAATGAGACCATCTCTTAGCTTTAGAATGCACATGTCCAACTGGTCAGTACTTTTTGCTCAACTTACTGATCTCTAACAAGAAGCTTAATGGCAAAATTCCAACAGTTTGACCCCTGAATCGCCCACTAAAATTTAGGTGATGAATTGAATTGGGATTTTCAACAATCCTCCCTACATGCATGCTGTTCACCTTTGAACATCATGACAACACCTTACAATTGATCAACAGTACCTCGCCATTGTGAGGCTTCAAGCAGGACACACTCAGGCGGAAGTGGCCACTGAGCTTAAAATGTCACAGCTTGTCAGAAGGTTGTAAAAGAGATACAGAGAGACTGGAAGAATCACAGAAAGGCAACACAGATGAGTGCTTCATTGTAAAAAATGCCTTGCGAAACTGGATCATGAGTGCCACACAATTTCATGCACGGTTAAGGGAGGTGAGAGGCAACCAAGTGTCACGTCAGACCATTCGTAACCATTTACATTAGTGTGGTCTGCGTGCTAGACAATCTGACCACACCACCAAGAACAGGCATCATCGTCTTGCATGGGCCAGGGATCATCTACGCTGGACGAGGGATCAGTGGTCCTCAGTGCTGTTTAGTGATGAAAGTTGATTCACTCTGAGCAGAAATGTTGGCCGCCAACAATGCTGGATATATCAAGGAGAGCGCTATGTATCAGCCAGGTCAGGTACCTAGCAAGCAGACCACAGTTATGTAAATGGTTATGAATGGTCTTAGGTGACACTTAGTTGCCTTTCACCTCCCTTAAACATGCCTGTTGTGCGACATTCATCATCTAGTTCCACAAAGCATTGTTTACAATGAAGCGGTCATCAGTGTGAGATATAACCAAAGGACGCCCACTTCTTTGCCTTACTGTGACTCTTCCAGTCTCTCTCCATACCACAACCTGCTGATGACACTCTGTGACACTTTAAGCTCAGTGGCCTCTTCCACCTGAGAGTATCCTGCTTGAAGTCTCACAATGGTGAGGCATTGTTCATCAATTGCGTCATGGAATTGCAATTTTCCTTTATCCCGCAGCACATAAAATAAAAAGCAATCAAACACTGATATAAACACCAAAGTGGTACCATTGAAAACGTCAATTAATCCAGCAAAAAAAAAGCCCTAAGGTTATGCTCGAATTGCGGCGGGTTCTTGTGTGCGCCACAATATGTCGGGTGTACTTCTAAAATGCTATGGCCCGGTCCCCATTCACTTACATTTTTCCCAGCGCATGATACGCATCAGCGAAAATGAGAGCTATGAAATTACTGTAGTTGCGGAGCGTAATTTGCGCAAAATTACGCCTCGCAAAGACAGTGTGAACATACCCTTACACAGCTCTGGATACTGAAAAAACAAAAGTTATGGATATCAGAAGATAACTATGCATAAATATTATTTTACATAATGAAAACTTTTTGTCAATTTGTAACAACCCACAAAGTAAAACTAACTTGTCTTGTATACGGAACGGCGAGCGCTGCTAAAAATAAAAAAAAACATTACTAGGATTGCAGTATTTTCTTCATTGTGCCTTCCAAAAAAGATATAAAAGCGATCAAAAAGTCTTGTCCCCCCAAAAAATAATGCCAGTAAAAAGTCAACTCATCTGCAAGAAACAAGGCTATACGCAGCTACGTACGCAGAAAACTAAAAAAGTTATGGCTATGGGAGTAGGGATGCAAAAAAAGGTTTCATATTTTGAATAAAAATGTTTTTATTGTGTAAAGCAGTAAAAAAAAAAAAATATATACTAATTGGGTATCGACCTGCTGAGTAAAGCTGGCATGTTATTTATACCGTATAGTGACCGCTGTAAAAAAATAAAAAACACAACCAGGATTGCTGTATTTTGTTTAAAACCTCACAAAAAGCTAGATAAAAAGTGATCAAAGCATCATATGAACCCCATAATGCAGGCATCCTCAAACTGCGGCCCTCCAGCTGTTGGGAAACTACAACTCCCATCATGCATTTATAAATTTAAACTATAACAGTGGGGGAAGAAAGGGAGTTGTAGTTTCCCAACAGCTGGAGGGCCGCAGTTTGAGGATGCCTGCCATAATGGTACCACTAAAATGTCAACTCATCCCGCAAAAAACAAGTCCTGAAAACAAGCTCCATATACAGAAAAATAAAAATGTTATGGCTGACTGACCACATAAGAACGTAATTTTTTATATTACATTATTTATATTATTACAATTGTACCGACCCGCATAGTAAAGGTGTCATGTCATTTATACCGCACAGCGAATGCAGTAAAAATGAAGTCCAAAAAACAATGGCCGAACTACATTTATTACCCTCCATTTTCATGGCCCAGTGCTAAAAAACAAACAAACTATGGAACATCTGTGTGCTCAAAATGCACAATACATCCCTAGATGAGATCCATGAGGGGTGTTGAATCCAAGATGGGGTGACTTCTGGAAGGTTTCACCTGTTCTATTACTTTGGGGGCTTTGAAAATGTGACATGGCACCCACCAAAATCTGCATTCCAAAAGCCAAATAACGCTCCTCCGTTGTATGCCCTGTCATACACCCAAATAGCAGTTTGCACTCACACATAGGGATATTGTCGAACTTGGAACAAATTGTGTAGCAAATTTTGGGATGCTTTTTATCCGGTATTCCTCCTAAAAATGAAATATTTTCAGCTAAAATTGCAGATTGTTGGAGAGAATTTTTTTGTTTTATTTTCAGTCAAATGCTAAATAAAAACTGTGAAACACCTGTGGGGTTGATATACTCACTGCACCCTTGGATGTATTCCTTAAGGAGTGTAGTTTCCAATATGGGGTCTTTATTAAGTTTTAGCACCTTAGAGTACCGGCAGACCTGTAATGGTGCATAAATAAAATTGTAACGAAACTGAGACCCCAAAACTACAGAAGGTGATCCTCCTATTCTGAGGCTTGTGGTTGAGCCAAATAGTGTACTAGGGCACATATAGGATCTCTCTATAAGCAAAAGAATAGGGGGAACCAATGCAGAATTACATTTCCCTGGTCACATCTACCATGTTCCAGTGAATAATGGATAAAAATTTAAAATCTGCATAAAAAAGGGAAATTTTGAAATTTTCACTCCACTTTGCTTTAAATTTTTGTGAAAACACCTAATGGGTTAATAAACTTCCTAAATGCTGTTTTGAATACTTTAAGGGCTGTAGTCACTTATGGGGGTATCTAACATACAGGTCCCTCAATCAAAGCCATGTAATAACTGGACTTGTACCTGAAAAAAACAATGTTGCAAATTTTCTTCAAAATTTACTACTAAATTTCTAAGCACCCTAATGTTAAAGAAAAAAAAATAAAAATGATGCCAACTTACAGCAGACATATGGTAGATGCTAGTTATAAACTATTTTGTGTGAAATAATTGTCTTACATGCAGAAATTTTTTAACTTTGACATTTTTTCAAACTTTAGACGATATTTTGATATTTTTCACAATATTGGATTGTATGGACACTATTTTATAATTTAAAAGGGGGGTTGTCTGCACAAAGAAAGTTTTTCAAATTGTGGGAACACAAAATAAAGCTTTTTAAATATATTGCTTTGTTCCTCTTTTTTCCCCTAAGGGAAAAAGGGAAATTTTGACCTCCGGGGCTATTTATTTCCCCTCGTAACCAAGTAAACTTTCTCCCCGCTTTTTGTTCAATGAAAAAAAGTAGGGGGTTAAAAAAGGGTCTTGGCGTTCCTGTTGCCACATAAAAAGCTTGATTTAGAAAAATAAAAAAAACTGTAATGGGGGCTTTTTTTTGGGGGGAAGAAAGTCCTGTTTAGTTTGAGAAGCTTTACAAATTGATTAATTAGAATGAAAGCACAGAAAGGCACAGACTGCAGCATGGAGTTTGCAAATGGTCAGTCTGAACCAGAAGTGACAGAGTATTTCATTCATGCATTTTAAAACTCTGAAGGGAACCTCCTTTAAAGCACAGTTTTAAAGAAAACAATATCTAATTTTTGGTATTTAAAAAGAAAACGAGAAGTTATTTCAATAAAGTGACTTGTTAGTTTAAAAAAAAAATGGGCCTTCGGGAAGTCAAAACTGGTTAAGTAAGGGGCACGTAAAAAATTTTTAAGAAATTTTAAAACCCAAGAGCTTTTTAGAGTTCTGTAAAAAGTTAGGGCCTCTTCATGGCAAAAAAACTTGTAGAATTTTTTAAAAAAACAAAAAAGGGAAATTTTCATAAAAATTTTAAATTTTTAAATGGGAACAATCCATGTTCCCTCCCAATCCTTTGCTGCGGTAAATAGTTTGATAGAATAAAGACAAGAGAATCATGTCAACATAAAACCTACAGAAAAAAAGGTTTCATGCTCCTTGAACTTTTTGCTCATTTTTAAAACATTCCGGCCACAAAAGTAAATCTATTTTATTGATATTTTGCAAACATTTGGAAAAGCACAAATCATTTCCTTTACACTTTACAAATACTTGCTAATTTGTGTTGCTTCATCACTTAAAATATCAATAAAATACACTTTATAGACCTATCACATAGATTATGCCCCCCTTGCTGAGGGCAGCACAAGCTAGTGTCTGACATGCTGTTTCCAGTGCTGTGTCCCTTATTCTGTAAGTTTTAGAGTATTTAATGCTCAAATCTGGCAGTTTACAGCCAGTTCTGCCAGAGAGGAGTTGTCTATTCACCCTCACCCACCCTCAGCTGGCCCCGCACATACGCCTTTCTTTCACAGGTTTCTACCTATTCAAAGGTAGATTTTTTTTTTCCTAATTATAAACAGGCTTAACACAATTTTTTTTATTTTCACAAGTAATGTTTGTGAAAAAGCACCTTAAAATTGATTATTAAATTTCTTCCAAGTTCAGCAATACCTTATATATGGGTATAAACTGCTGTTTAGGAGCATGTTAGGTTGTACAAGGGAGGGAGCGCTATTTGGCTTTTGGAACACAGATTTTGGTGGGGCCATGTCGCATTTGCAAAGCCCTTAAAGTACCAGAAACAGATAAAACCTTCAGAAGTCACCCCATTCTGGATTCAGCACCCCTCAGGGAATTTATATAGGGATGCTTTTGGGACCACAGGTTGTTTCACAGTTTTTCAGCACTGGGCCTGTTAAAAAAAAAAAAAAAAAAAAAAAAAAAAAAAAGTGATTCCACCATTGCTTTTTAGGTTTCATTTTTAGTCTTCACCGTATGGTATAAATAACATAACTTTACTATGCAGGTCGGTACAATTACAACAATATCAATTTTAAGCATTTTTTGGTTTTACTATTTGAACACGATAGAAATACATTGGTAAAAGGTAGTATTTTTTGTTCATCATGTTCTGAGATCCACAACTTTATTTTTCTCTATATGAAGCTGTGTAAGGGCTTGCTTTTGTGAGCATTTTTATTGGTACCATGAGGAGGTTCATATGACGCTTTGAACGTATTTTATCAAGGTTTTTGGGAGTTGGGATCAACAAAATACAGCAATCCTGGTAATGTTTTTATTATGTTCAACAGTCACTGTGCGGAATAAATGACGTTAACTTTACTCAACAAGTCAATACGATTACAGCGATACCAAATGTATATTAATTTTTTTGTTTTACGGCTTTCACACAATATAAAACACTTCTTTAAAAAAGTAAACACGTTTTTGCATCATCATAGTTTGAGTGCCATAACTTTAATTTTCCTGTGTGCAGCTCTGTGTATGGCTTTGTTCTGCAGTTAACGTTTTCATTGGTACCATTTTGAGGGGAACATGACTTTTTCTCAAAATTTTAATCAATTTTTGGGAGACAGGATAAAGAAAATACTGCACTCCTGGATGTTTTAAAAAAAACTATTTTACAGTGCAGTATACAGGACATGTTCGTTTTACTCTGCTGGGTAATTAGATTACGGCGCTATCCAATTTGTCTTTTTTTTATGTTGTAGCAGTTGAAAAAAACAATGTAAAAAAGTGTTTGCCTTTTTCTCTTCTGATTCAACTTTTTTTTTCCCTTCAAATTGAGCTATGTAGGATTTTCTTTTTTTTTTTTAGAGACAAATTAACGTTTTCATTTGTACCATTTTGGGTTACACAAGGCTTTTTGATTGCTTTTTATTCCATTTTTTTTTAAATCTTGTTCATCATCAGGGTTAAATAACATGACAAATGTATAGGCTAGGCACGCAGCGATACCAAATATGTACTTTAAAAAAATAAATAAATAAATAAAAAGAATTCCAGTGATAAGTTTTTGTAATGGGTAAATTGCAGTGTATGTGTTTTATTGTATTTTTTTCAGTTGTCCCACTATGGGACTATACTGGCAGGACTACGTCATTAACAATCCAGAAACCACCCCCTTCCCCACCAGTCATGACAAACATCTGCACGCCGCAATCGCATCAGTGTCGATAGAAGACAGAGGGAGATCCTTCCCTCAATCAAACTTCTTAGCTGCCGTGGCTGCTATGGACCACGGCAGCTAAAAACTTAAATGGCCGGGAACGTAGTTGTCTCTGCTCCCGACAGCAACTGCAGGAGCCCGGCTGTCGATCACCGGTGGGCTCCCGCCGCGATCGTGACCATGACGTCATATTGGGTTAAGGGTTAAATTAATTTATGCACTTGATCCTCCAAAGATGGAGGATCCAGCACCAAAATTTCTTAAAATTTCACAATCTTTATTGTAGAATCCTTAAAATATGAGGTAATGAACGGCAAGGCAAGGCAACCAGCTGACGCGTTTCGGGTGTCAACCCTTAATCGTAGCATGAATACACACAAAACTCCGGACAATTTAAATGATTAAAAACCAGTCAAAAGATCATGTGACTCTCGCTGGTACAGGGTACCGGTCCAACTCCACAAGTGGTATCCCAATACCCCCAGACACTTGCTGGAGATGTAACAAGGAAGCGGGAACTCTGTCACGTGTTTGGTGGGGATGCAAGGTCTTGCAGGGCTTTTGGATAGCGGTCCTACGGGCCATTCAGGAGTGTACGGGGGCTATTATCCCGAATACCCCGGAGGCCACGTTACTGTTTATGCTTAACTCCTCACTTGGGGCATACAAAAAATCTTTAACAAGACACCACCTTCAGGCTGCCAAGACGGTAATCCCACGTAGGTGGAAGCAGACCACCCCCCCTTCAATATTAGATTGGATCGAGGAAGTAGCTTCTACACACCGTATGGAGGAACTGATAGCACATA
Organism: Phyllomedusa bahiana; assembly: GCA_025379985.1. NCBI lineage: Eukaryota > Metazoa > Chordata > Amphibia > Anura > Hylidae > Phyllomedusa > Phyllomedusa bahiana. Next base: position 47,318 of record JAODAL010004658.1, on the reverse strand, counting down.
GTCCTGAGGAAACAAGGAAATTCTTATTGACATGGAGTCCCTGGATTGTGTATAAGGCATCCCCCGAGTTCCAGAGGTTGGTAAGGGCTGTACTATGAGAGAGGGGTCTGGTCCCTGGCGTTGAAGTGACGTGAGAGGGATATGTGATTCTACATGTCCCTAGCTTTTGAGCCTCAGCAGATGTTGCCGGACCCGAGTTGCCGCCGAGACACCCCCCCCCCCACCCCACCCTTTCCTCCCTTCCCTTTTTGTTCTTCTGTCTTTTTCTTCTTGAACACAATAGATAGGCTTAAACATTTTCGTTCTTGCAGTGGGAGCTGGCTTGGAAAAGTTTCCCAGCCGGGTCTGAAATACTGTATGTTTTCAAGTGTTCTGATTGGCCAATGTAATGTTGTATACCCCTGGTACCTGTTATATGCTGTTTATAATGCTGATTTCATATGCTTGTGGTACTTGTGTTTTTGTTTGTTTGTTTTTTTTTGTTTAATGGAAAATGCTAATAAAAATTTAAAAAGTAAAAAAAAAAAAAAAAAAAAAGATCATGTGACGTGCGGCCAGTCCACCCCAAACTGGGCGTATCCAACACAAACTTCCACAATAGCAAAGAACACTCTGGAACAGATCAAGCACGTTTACATAGCCGGGTACTCTGGTCACCAATGGCGGCAAGAAAGAAGCCAGCCACTCACACACCTTCTCATTTAGTGAACCAATACCTGAAATAATCGGGTGCAAGGGGGGGAAGGGTTGTTGATTTATGGGTTTTTGGTAATCCATCGAAAATTGGTGTGGTAGGATAGTTAACACACAAAAAACGTACCAGTTCCACTTGGTTAAGTTCACAGGGTAGCTTTCTGTGTGGTCACTCCAGGTGTGCATTGTGTAGATACATGAAAACTACTAGTGTTATTTGTTTTCCACATATCAAGAGACATCCCTATAAAGGAATATATTAATTGTAACAGTGATTTTGTAATCTATATCATTCAATGTATTGAGTCTAAACTAAGTTATGTAGCCTGTACGATTCGTCCACTAAAAAAAAAAAAAAAAAAAAAAAAGATAAACGAACGTTTAGCAGAATCAAGAAGTTGCTTGAGTATTAACTCTTCAGGTGCGTCAAGCATTTTGCCTCAATACACAATGGAAATTTGTCCTAATTGAGATGTTACGGCATAGAAAGGGTTAGATGTTCGGTTAGTGGAGGGGACAGACAAGCTTGGTAGCTAAAAAGAGGAGTTTACTGGATCTGGCGCTTGAAAACCAGGTTTCCAACAGGTGTGAACCTTCGTAATGACTTATTAGATATTTATTGAACATTCTATATTTATATGTTGTTCCTTGCTATTGTGGATGTTTGTGTTGGATACGCCCAGTTTGGGGCGGACTGGCCGCATGTCACATGATCTTTTGATTGGTTTTTACTCATTTAAATTGTCCGGCGTTTTGTGTGTATTCATGCTACGATTAAGGGTTGACACCCGCAATGCGTCAGCTGGCTGCCTTGCTGTTCATTACCTCGTATTTTAAGGATTCTCCAATAAAGATTGTGAAATTTTAAGACGTTTTGGTGCTGGATCCTCCATCTTTGAAATCAAATGCATTTTTACACCGGTTACCCGCTGGTCTTTCGGAGCATCACCGCACCACACAGACTAATTTAAAATCCTGCAGGTGAGCTGGCTATGCATTTTGCTGTTTAAATTCATTTATGCTGGTACTGCCGTAAGAAAACTCCATTCCAGTGCTGCTGAGATCTGCCATCTTTTTTTCCCGATGCTGGCAATCGAAATGTAATGGCTGCAGTAGTTATATGTATTGCCTGACATTACCTTTCGGAGCCTTTACTACCGAATGGTGATGTTGGGAAATGTAATGTGCCCACTGCAGCTGTGGTGTTAAGACTGCCAGGTCCAGGAAAAAATACTGGAATGGAGGTGAGCACAGTGTCAGCACTGACAAATTAAAAAAAAACTTTGACAAACCCGTCAGAACTGCAACAGTTTGTTCCATATGTAACCCAGATATATAAACTATGCCAATAGAAAACAAACAATGAGAGACAAATTTAAGGAATATTTTCTTTAATTTGACATTCAAAAATACAAAAAAAACCTTTTTCAAAACAATTATACATATATTGGTTTCATTACAAAATGGTAAAGAATATAGAAAATATTAATGTAAACTTAATACAATGTACTCTTATTTGTCTAGGCTCAAGTTCTGACATTCATCAATGCAGCATATACAAGGGCACACAGACATTGGGACTGCAGGTTTACTAAACTGCAGAGAGAATTAGCTTATTTAAACTTTAGCAAATATAGGGCATATTTTCCAGTCCGATAGGAGAGTATAGCACTTGGGAACTGGTCAAAACCTCTTGTGCTTATCCAAGGGTAAAGTAAAGTCATGATAATATGGAAAAAAGGTCTAGCATACTGTGTAACGTCAGGGTTCCACTACTCAATATACATTAAGGGAACTGCTATGCTCAAAATACTCAAAATTCCCAAAGCTGCCTGTACTCTATCCTATAACTGAGCTGGTCGTCCTTGTGGTCATGTAATTCAGTTTTCCTATACTACTCACTATAGGTACAAGTTGTAAGCCGACTATATTGGAAAGTATCCATGTAATAATATTTTCTTCAATTGTAACATAAAACCATTGTAACAGAAGCATAATTTAACGAGTTTGCAAAAGCCATTTCCCAACACGTTCTTGTAACAGAATGTAACAATCTATTGCTTATTTCTCAGATTTATACAGAATTATGAGGTAGATCACAGATTATTCATACAAAACACAATACTTGTGACACACAGGTGTGCGGTTAAATGTATTCATATAAAAAGAGTATTAAAAAGTAACATGGCACTGATCACAAAACCTAGTACAAACTGTAGCTTTGTGTAGAGAAAAAAAAAAACTTTTGTGACAGCAATAATATATGAAACCCAAGTAATAATGTCTCATTGGCTATTCTCCTCCTCAACATATTGCAAAAAGGGAATACATCAGAAGTTCCCTAGGCCCATAAACACTAAATTCTCTTTTAAAGCAAATAGAAACAATAATAGTGCAATAACATTTTAGGTGCATACGTTCCAGAGCAGCATGAATAGTATTGCTCAAACGGGAATCAAATACTAATTATTCTGAAATAAGAGAATTGGTAATAAAATGAATAATGTTAGGCCAGAACTGGAAAAATATCAATGCGTTTATATTTACAGGGCTGTCCAGCCATATCATTTTCTGAAAAAACAGCACAGACTGTAGTAAAAATACTAAAATAAGCAGAACATCCCTTACTGATCCCCACTTCTTCTGTTCTGACACTTCCTAGGGCCCTCTCTACAAAGGACATGCCAGCCACTTGACTAGAATGGAAGCGTTAGGGAATCAGTAACGTGTATACTACTAATTTTATTATCTTATTTTATTTTTATTGTACCACATTTTGAGGCCTTTTAAAGAAATTCTAAGGCTTGGAGTCCTTTTAAACTTCATCCTATATGTCTGATACAACACTGTTTAATAAGATGGTGTTGTGAATATATGTACAGGGTAAATTAGCCAGTCAGATATCTATGCCGCTATACAAAACCGGTACAAAGGTGTTTCCATCATCAGTTGAAATATATCCATTTTAAAAATGATCCATCGACGAAGATTACATCAGGAAGTTGGGCATCTCAGCTTGATGTATGACAGCTTGCATAACTTGTATGACTGGTCTCTAAATTTTTCAGTTACCAACATAAAAGCAGCTTTATGGCTTCCCAGGACATTTAAGCATGACACTTAAGATAAAAATGAGATATATTGCTCATAACTTTTCTGAAGACCACAGAGAGGCACACTTTCTGGAAAGCTGACACCATTTATAAGGTAGGTTTACGTTGACATTGTCCAATTTGCATAGATTGAAATCTCTGATACACCTAAATGGTTATGTGTAGCAACATAACTAGAGGCAGCTTCATAAATCATTTGGCACATTACCACTCTGAAGGATAACCAATTTATGGGCCAATACTGTTTGATGTTATTTCAAGATACTTCTGTGGGCCAGAGAAGACAAGTGGCTGGAGTAGTGCTCCGGCAGCTGTAAGAAGGGGAAATAAAGAAGTAAAATACATGACAAATCTGTTTACCAATTACTTACATATACCGTGCATTCTTAGGCTGGGTTCACACGGCTTAAATGCAGGGCGTAATTACGCCCCGCTATTATGCCGTGTGGCCGGGGGCGGGGGGACCGGCACCTCGCCGGCCCATAGACTTGCATTACCAGAGGCACGTATACGCCGCTGGTAATTCACATGTCAATTATCTCCCCCCTCGGCAGATTCGCCGAGCAGGGAGAGGAGACGTAATCCATAGTTCTTTATGAGAACTGTGGATTACCGTAATGACTTGGACGTATTCCAACCGTAATTTGCGCACTCCGGCGCGTAATTACGGACTGAAATACGTCCAATTTTAAGCCGTGTGAACATAGCCTTATTCGCAACCACAAATGTACTACTATGCAGTCCTAATTTCCAAATACCACAAATAAATAAATAAAATATATATACATACACAAACACACACAAATACATATATATATATATATATATATACACACACACACACATGTGTATAGTTTGCGGTATTTGGAGATTAGGAGTGCGTAGCACGCACACACATTTATTTATTTTAAGTTCACCATTGTGTTTTCTTCAGGATCAGGAACCAGGTAATGAGCGCAAAAAAATTTTTTTATTTTTTTTTTATTCAATTCTTACAAAATTGGAAAACCTTTACAGCATATGTCCATTTCTATTTTAGATGAAAATGTTGACTGTTTTTTTTTTTATAACCCCAACCAATAACTCATGCCAGATAAAAGGCAGAAACGTGAGCTAAATAGAGCCAAACACATGCATAATGCCATAATGTTCTTCATCATTAGCAAGCAATATACATTACCCAAAGTGATTACAACACATACCTGTGCTCCCAGTTTGGTGAGATATCTAACCCTAAGTGCAAACGCACTTAATGGACGAATTCTACTTAGTGAACTTTGCCTTCGTAGCCGAGCCTTTTCAGCCCTATAAATCATATAAATAAAGATGTGTTTAACAGATTAAATAATATTATGTATGCAATATCACTAGAAGCAGACTGACCAAGTATTAAAGCATAACTCTGCCTTTAACGAAAATGCATAGTTTACGTATTCAAAAAAAATTGCAAATACTTAATTGGTTTGGTTCTAAAAAAGTCATTTCATATTATTCATCTATTTGTACATAAAACTACTTACAGCTGGTGCCTAAGGAAATGTGATGAAATAAACAGTATAGTGTAGTAGAATTTTGTACAATTTGAAATTTCACCCAAATGTGTCCAGCACTGACCAGAGACAGGGCTAGGTCAATAGAAATCACTGCTGGGAAGTTAAACTCTGATTACAGTGGTGCATAAAATACAACAGACTAAATGTTCCTCTGGAAACACTTTCTTTTCTGACTTCAGTGGTAAAAATAACAAACCTTATGTTACTCATTCGCTTTCAAGTTCACAGACATAAACACGGCCAATGACAGAATCAATCATCAGAGTCATCCTAGAAAAACCAATGGGGACAACAATGGTATTGTTTCCATAAGGAAAGGTACAAAAACCAATGTGACGTTGTCTCCCAGAATAAGGGTATGTTCAGACGGTTAGGCTATGTTCACCCGGCGTAATTGCGGGGGTACAGTACAGCCCGCAATTACGCCGGGTGTTTGGGAGTCACGCTGATCGGCGCGCACTCCCGCGACTCGGGAGGCCGGCAGCCTGCCAGATCCAGACTGACATTACTTGGGGTGCGTGTCACTTATCTCCCCGCTTGTCAAATCCGATCGTATTGTACACCGTGGAGAGGAGGCGTAATCCATAGTTCTCTATGAGAACTATGGATTACAGTAATTGCGGCGTGCATCTCGCTCATATTAGAGTGCAAATACGACGCAAAATGCATGCCGCAATTACACAGTGTGAACATAGCCTTATAGTGCAGGCATATAGCGACGCGTACTGTGTGCACCGCTGTATGCCCGCAGCTTCAGAGTCACATGCTGGCCAGCGCATACCTTTGAAACCTCTCACTGACTGTCATTCATCACAGCGTGTAATCGCCGGGAAGACTGCCATGTGAGTTCTTTCCTCGGACATGTATTGTGCGCTTGGGGAAAGAACAGGTAATCGTAGCTCTCAATGAGAGCAAAGAATTACCGTAATGTTGGTCCGTACTTTGGGTGTATTGAAGCGCCGAACTACAAACCGGCATTACGCCGTCTGAACATACCCTAATAAATTATTCTAAAGAACACTGAATTTTCTGACATTCAACTCAACATTAATTGCCTGTTCCTCATCCATGGAAGAATACAGTGATTCAAAACCGATACTCTCAATAACTATAGTTCCTCCCTTTAAAGATGCATATATAATCTCTCTCCATGTGCTTGCTCAATATTTGTAATAAAAATATGACACTGCAAACAATCTTCTTTCATAAGAGTTTAATTTGAATACATTTTTCAAAAAAAGTGCATTTTCATTATGGAAAATAATTGCTTATTAGTAAAACACAACATGAAGATAAAAATAGAACATGTAAAGCATCCACTTGTAGCAATCAAATGTAAGCAGGCTTCTGCATTTTAAGATATGTTCCCTGAGTAACACCAGTGAGGACCTCTGAAGTCACCTACTGTACAGATCAAGCAGTCTGGTTTTCTAGTTTATACCTGGAAAATACAGTTTATGAAAGACTTTAAGACTTCACTAAGAGCTAATAAACTAAGAGTTATGTATGAAAGGCTGAACACATTGCATTATGCTTTAAGTATGAGGTATCCCTCCGTGTACCGTGAAAAAAAGCTTTATTTGTGGGATACAACAAAGCAAACGTTTGGCAAATCGTGCAAGCCATTTTCAAATAGGACTATGTTTGCTCTATTGAATTACATAAGCCTGCCATAGCTCTATCACTGTAGTTCTCACGGTGCCCAGTCAGATACCACAGATGGAGATCAAAATGCCCATTGAACGTCCCCTAAATAGTGTATCTGTTTTGAGATACTGCAAGGTGTAGGACTAGAAACTGCTTAAATGGCAACCATGCAATAAACACATTTCGTAAATTACTGAAGACAGAGCTAGTTACGGTATCGCTTCCAATATTAAACAGTATTTTATGATCAACCCCACTGGCAACATGAACTACACAATAAAATAGTGTTGACTGAGCTAAGGTCTCCTATTGTAGAAGACCGACAATCTGCACAAGAACGCTCAGTAGAATTATACTCTGTTATATTGTATTAAATGGGCATTTCCATCTCAGTGATTATTAATTTTCGTCTGCATATTTAAAAGTTAAACATTACTACAAAATACATTGCTGTTCAGATTTTGCTTCACTTTAAATATAAACTGCAAATCTTCGTGTTTACATTTTGTAGGTTACTGATCACTTCTCTGGTCTAGTAACAGTGGCTGGGCTGTTGACATCTCTCCCTGCTGTGTCTCATCAGCAAAACAGAAAATTATTGAGAAAAACTAATAGGGACATGTATGAAAACAGTCTAGGTCTAAGACTTTCTTTGTTGCCCATAGCAACCAGAGCGCCAGTTTCATTTTTTCAGCGCACTTGTAAATGTAAGGGAAATGCTGATGCTGGGCAAAGAAAAGTCCAAGACTAAGACAGTTTTCATACATGTGGCCCTAACTGTTTAGAGTTTCTTAACATACACACCTCAGTAGCCCTAGTGCTATGCTCTTGGGGTTGCAGAGGGACGTTATCTGTGTACATAAATTCACAGATGACCGTGTGACTACCAAAGAATCACCATGTCTGTCTTGGCAGATTCCTCTCATGACTAATACAACTGTGCTAGCCCACATTTGTAGCCAGACATCCTTCTTGGACTGTATGGTTATTAATTGTTGTTTTTTTTTTTTTGTTTTTTTTTTTTTAAAAACACCACCATCACCAATGTTCCTTTAACAGGCACAGCTGGGAATAAGGCTATGTCCACACTGCACATGATTACGATCGTATCTCCGGCGCTTTTCGTTTTTGAAAAGCACCGCAGACGGCAATAGAAAAGACGAGTTGCTGTCTACACAGCTCGTCTTTTCTCTGCCCGTCTTTCGGCAGCGGTGTATTATACAACATGTTATATAATACGCCGGTGCTTCTCGTCTTCTTGACGTCTTCCCATACAATGCTATTGTATGGGGGGGCGTCGGGAAAACGAGAAGTGGCCGCGGCTTTTGCACAAAGCGTGACAAAAGCCGCGATCCTGCATTAGAGAGAGAACGGCCGCTTTAAGGGCCGTTTTTTCTCTGATGCAGTGTAGACATAGCCTAAGAGCTAGCAGAGCTGAAATGTCAGTCAGTGCTGCAACACAGCCCACAGTCTGCACAGAAAGTGGGGGCCTGAAGCAGACAGAACAGCTGGTTCTGTGAAACAACCTGATGAGAAAACCTTTTTAATGAACTATTATTATTTATTTTAAAGCGCCATTGGTTCCAGGGCGCTGTACATTCGAGGGGGTTACATACATTACATAAGTCAAAAGAGTACAGTGATAAGTGATTAATGACAATTAGCACGACAGAGTGAGAGAGGACCCTACCCGCGAGGGCTTACAATCTACAAGGAGGGGGAAAGAGACAGAAGGTAGGGGCAGACATGTCTGTGGAGGAAGTAGTGACAAGTTTAGTGAAGGTTGTAGGCAAGCCTGAAGAAATGGGTTTTCAGGTTGCTTTTGAAGCTGGTGACAGTGGGGGAGAGTCTGATGGGTTGGGGCAGTGAGTTCCAGAGTGTGGAACTAGTGTATTTGTTCTTTAAGTACTGTAAAGGGTTTGTCATATGTTAGACACCATGTATCCTAAGAAAACTGATAAGTATGTGGTCACTAGGGGCCCCACAGATAATGAGAACGAAACGACTGTGTCCCCAATTTGAATGAAATGGAGGTTAAGCATGCATGCTGTCACTAAATTCAGTCTCTGTGGGACAGATAACGATAGATGAGCTCTGTACTCGTCTAGCTCTGTCAGCCCTTTTATCCTAATTGCTGGAGGTCTCTCAGAAGTGGGACCCCTAGAAATCAGACAATAATCATCTATGCACTTAAGTGTTTATTTTGAAACAACCCCTAGAAAAAGTTAAATGCACACAGTATGGATCAGTTGTAGATTTGTGTACAGCATTGTGGTAGATTTGTGTACAGCATTGTGGTAAATCTGTAGTAAAATACTCTAAAATTAACGAATTTTATCTATGTTCTATAGAAATATAGCAGTGGAAAACAACTTGCACTGCATATTTTTAAATCCGCAACATATCAACTTATGTTGTAGATTTTAGCAGTACCTTTGATGGGAAAAAAAAAAATAAAATTATCACAGGAAATCTGCATTTGCAGGTTTAAATTTGACTTTTATGGGAAAACAGATACCGTGGCCAATCTACAAAGGAATTAAATAAAAAAGCTTTGGATTTGCTGCAGCAAATTTATCTTGTGTGCATTTAATTTGAAGTTAGAGGTAATCTTTACGTTCAGTGCTACGATAGGCAAGAATGGTAAAATTCCCTTTAAAAACAGTTTTTTGTTGTTTTTTTAAACAAAAATACTCAAAATCAAAAAAAAGTTAAAGCAGGACAAGCAATGCATGACTTTACAAAGCAATATAGGAAGTCACATGGAGAAACGTTTAGTTTGATAGCCAAATGCAGCGAGTTGACCACATGCATCACATTGCAGATTGTTTTACATTGTTAGAACATTTAATAGGGGTTTTGCAATCTGGTAAAATCCTGAGGCCAGCTTGCAGCTTGTTACAAGCCAGCCTCAGAACAGAGAGATAGGCTTCCTTGCACAGCTCTCGTCATTTATTTCTATGGGAGTGCTAAACACAGTTGAGTATGCTCAGGTATTGTCAGAATTTCCATAGACATGGATGGCAGAAACTTGCGCAAACACGGCTACCTCCCCATTCTTTGAGGCTGGTTTGGAGCAAGCGAGTCTTAATAGATTTTAACCAGGTGGAAAAACCCCTTTCCAGGAGCAAAAGGTTCAGAGATCCCTGGATATAAGGCTATGTCTACACAGCACTGGATTCTCATCGGATTCAGTATTTTGTATCCACCGAAAATCCGACTGTACCCAGCGCTGTGTTGACTTCAAAAGAAAATCCAAGCTGTAGTGTACACAGCACGGGTGTTCTACTTAAGCCACCGCCCGTCCGGCAGAAGTTTCGGATTCCCGTGCAGCTCATGTACTGGGGCCGGTGGGAAATCCAAAAACTGACAGTGGCTTTTGGCGCAAACCTGTGCCAAGAGCCACGTTACAGCAATGTTAAAACGCAGGTGGATTTTGGATGGCATTTTAACATTGCTGTGTAGACGTAGCCTGAGCCTCAAGACCTCTATTATTAAATTACTGGTACAAATTTGAAGTCTTTTAAACTTCTATATTTGAAGCAGCTATTTACACACAGGACTCAACAAGTACCAAAGCCCAAGTGACCAAAGAAGCACTTACATTAACGTTATACAAAAGATGCAGCATAAAAGGACAGTTTGGTTAGAATATGGTAAACCGTCCACAAATCAAAACATACTTGAGCACATTTTCCATAAAAGTAGACTAACTTTGTAGCTTCATAAATGGTCCTTAAAAAAACAGAAAATGGTGTAACGCCTACATGTTTCAGACCAAAGCTCGGTCTGTGATCAAGGTCTGGTCTGAAACGCATAAGCAAAAAAAACATTTTCTGTTTTTCTGGACTTTATGAAGCAATAAAGTTTGTCTACTTTTATGGTAGATATGCTTGAGCGTTTTTGGACCTGTGGATTATGATTCTGCTGCCAAATCATGTTTTTTTCAGCACTCTCTAGTACATACATAATCCAGGATACCTAATTGGGTCTGGGAATGGTAAGCACCGAGACCTATACCAGGCCTTATTTATTTTTGCTTTGTAAGACAGTAAATTGTACGTGTATATTTTATAAATAGCTATTCCCCACATAACAGCTTGTTATCAGAATCACTGTTACTGCAGGCTGAATCTGATAATAAAGCAGAGTAACAGCAGGGACGGCGCTCCTTGCAGTTTCTTTTATGTTACTCTACACAATGTCAGCTCCTTAGCAGGATCACACCATTTTACGTCAGCCTGCGTTTGCAAGTTGCAAAGCAGCAGACAAGCTAAAACAAACAGCATCTGCATCCAGACGAAAACTGCGGCGAGGCAACAAAGGGGAATATTACATTCCCACCTGCAATATAACCGGCTTATAACTTCATCATTACATAACTGATGTGTATGCAGTTCCCAAAAATATAACAAGTTTTATACAAGTTGACTGCACACTTTAAAAACAGAAACTTAAAAATCAGCACTTGATGTGGCTAAAGTGCATTGATACAAAAGACTTCAGAAAGTTGTTTGCCCACACCAACCGTTTAATAGAAACCCTTTAGTAAATGAGCGACGCGCCAAAGAGGACCCGTGACATCTCCTGACAGGTCTGTTATAGTAAATCCTTTTGTTCCCTATGAAATAATTCTGGAACATCTTTTCTTATATCTCTGTGTTATGGCGTTCCTGAATCCGTCAGATGGGTGTTACCATTCTAAAGAGGTGTGTACCTGCACACACCGACTCAGCACTACTTGGACAATGTCAGACTGTTCAGAGACACTCCCTCAGTTGGTAACACACCGCTGACAGATTCAGTAAGGGCTTGTTCACATGGTGTTTTAACTCCGTGTTACATCCGCTTTTTAGATCTGTCTCTGGGACCGACAGAGCGGACCCCAAGACAGATCTAAAGAATTAGCAGTGAGATTATCACTGCGGGCTATGAGGAACACGCAGCGGCGTTCACATGAGAGATCGCCGCTGTGTGTTTCACTCCTGCCTGTCGGCTCCATCTTTGAAAGAATTGACATGCAATTCTTTCAAAGACAGAGCCGGGAACACGCAGCGGCAATTTCTCATGTGAACGCCGCTGCGTGTTCCTCATAGCCCGCAGTGATAATCTCACTGCTAATTGTTTAGATCTGTCTCTGGGTCCGTCCTGTGGGTCCCCGAGACGGATCTAAAAAGCGCTTGTAACACGGAGTTAAAACGCCGTGTGAACAAGCCCTAGAAACATTTCTAGACAGAACAGAAAAACAGCACAACACAGTTATCAGAGAAGATGCTCCAGAATAGTTATTTCATGTGGAACACAGGTATTTACTACAACAGACATGTCAGGAGATGTCACAGATCTTCTTTATGTGAAGCAAGTATCTAGGCATACTGGCTCTGGGACTTTGTTGAGCCACGATATAAGAGGACTTACAGGAAAGCTGTATCTTATGAAATATTACTAGTCGAATTGAAGCCCTACCTAATCCATGAATCGTCTTTTTAATATTTGACCATACTCCTCCTACCCTATTTTATTAGTCACTCTTAAAAGGTCAATACTTTTTGACCATAGATATTTATTGTACTGCAAACGCTTTTAGATGCGTGTTTGGGTCCGTATAGACGGACCCAAACACACATCTAACAATAAGTAGTGTGTTTTACATTGCTCGCTATGTAAAACACACATCGGCGTTCACATGCGTGATCGCCGATGCATGTTTACACTGCGTCTTTCAGATCTTTTCCAAGAATTGACAAGTCAATTCTTGGTACGAAAGATGTAGCAGGAGCCATATAATAAAGTATAAGGTCTGATCCTGCTGCATCCAACACGGATCCAAACACGCAGCTGCATGTTGGATCCGATCGATGCTACGTTTTTGGATGCGATTTTTGGATCCAACACAGACCCGAAATCGTACCCAAAAACGCTGTGTGAACATGCCTTTAAAGTACCATAACTGGGCATGAGGAATCCCCAAAAACCCAGCTTCAACCCCAAAACAATAAATAGCCTCCATTCACACACTGCCTTGGCAGACACTAGCGAGTAATATTACCAGCTATGCCTTCCCACTAATGTACTGGAGAAGGGATTTTCGTGTCTATATTGCACACAAAGCAATTGGTATGTGACTTGTCACATTTTTTTTTTTTTTTTTACACATAAAATTATTAAAACGTAAAGTGCAGGGATACTAAAAGAGCTGCTGTTTAAGAAATTTGCCAAAATTTAAAATTGTGCAAATAAGCCAGGATTTTTTTCTTTTTCAATATCTATAGCAAACAGTCTGGGAATCTTTATAAAATCCACACCAGTGGAGCTAGTGCCTTGTAGGTCAGAAAATAATGTAACAAACCATTCTACATAGCCAAAGAGGAAGTGCTAAAAGAAGAATAAAAGGAGCCCTTATCAGATGAAGAGGCCCAAGGTATGTGCATTGACCATTGTTAAACAATTAAAACAAAAATATCACCAGTACAACCCATACTGAGGATCAAGTGCCCTTAATAATGCCATGTAACCGTTGAGTGTGTCAACTGTCCATGATGACCATTATGGCCTATAGTCAAGAGTCCCACCATTAGTATTGGTATACTAGAAGAGGTTACTTTATAGAAAGGAAATCAACTCAAATAATGAAGCAAGCTCAGAAGACACTGAGGCTCTTCAAGTTCACAGCTTGCTGACCGCTTGCAGCATACAGGAAGATGAGATTTTGCTATTCAGTTTCTTTTCTGCAAAAGATTATCATAAAACGTTACATTACAACAAGCACAGATGGCAATGCTAGATAACCACTACAAAGCATATAATAAGGAGGGTGTAAAGGTAATAATATCTACTCTACATCTAAAGACAGTGTGAAAGGCATTTGTAATGTACACAGAACTAATCAGCACAGATTGTACAATAAAAGGAGACATAAAAGGAGACATTGCTGACATGGGCAAATTTAAAGAGGACACATCGCCATTCCCGATATCAGGAACACTAAATACTAGTGTTCCCTATGAGGCAATAATTCTGGAACATCTTTACTTGGATCTCTACCCTGTGTGGTTCCCCTATTTTTCATCAGGGCTGTGGTCGGCCAGCCAAAGCTCTGACATTTCCCTAACTCTGACTCCCTCACACATGGCGCATGTTTAAGTGATAACTTTACTGTAGTAAAATGGTAACATCTGGCTTTTTATCACCTTATGATACAATAATCAAGCTATTTAGGTAGAACACTGACAAGCAAAAGGGTAACAATGTTTTGAACGGGTGACTTCCAGGCTCCATATTTTACCATCCACTACATTTTTGTACATGAGGCTACCATCATTTTATAGACAATCATCTTACCTATCTTATACATCAATTTGACTTGCAAGTATTTAGCATCTACTTAGTTCCTCAGATTCTTGCCATGTAACTGTATTGTTACGGTTTTGCTCCTTAAAATCAAAATTGTAATTTTTATTAGTATTTGGTAAATTCACCTTAGGCTTTCAATACTGCCTAAATCCTTCTGGGCTCTGCATCAGATTCAAGCATGTCTTGACCAAAATCTGATCCCAGGTCTCTTCTACACGTTCCCAATGTTGGTGCAGACTGGACTTGGGTACGAATATAGCTTTTTGTTCAACTCTACCCACAAGTGTTGGATTGGGTTGAGGTCTGGGGACTGTGGAGAACAATACAGCCACTCTATTTCATTGTCATTAAACCCTTCCTTCTCCAAACTTGACATATGCTTCGGGTCGTTGTCCTGCTGGAACACTATGTCGTCCTTTTCAGATCCATAGTACTTGAGTATATGAAGTAACTCATGTTGTAGAATACTTACATATAGCTCAGCATTGAGATCAACATCGATCCTGGTCAAGTATCCAACAACCTTTGGCTGTGAAGCATCCCCATATCCTCAGGCTTCCTCCACTGAACTTGACAGTTTCTTCCATTTCTCAATCCATTAGCCCCATTGTTCCAACCCCATTTGCCACCATCAGAGCCCGGTCTATTGACTTTCATCTCATTACTCCAAATCACCTGTTTACAATATTCCATTTTTCGTACTTTGCCAATGCTTCTTATGACGAGACTGAAGTCGAGGCTTTTTCACCTTTTTTCGGGCCATCATTCCAGACCTGTGTAATATATGTTGTATGGTGCTTGCATGGACGTCTGTGATCTGACGCTTAAGAAGCCTACATGCCACCTCAACTGCTGTGTCTGTCAAGTTAGAACTGATAGTCAACAAGTTGACTCATCACAAGGTCTAATATTTTGCCTGGACGTCACCTCTTGGCTTTTGATTGGACGGACTTCATTTGATATTCTTCCAGCTGTCATGGCCTCACATGATGCAGTAAGTCAATTTTCTTGTAAGAGACCGCTATCGAAGAGCTGGATAATACGGTTTCTCTTTTTTTTGGGAAACCTTCTTAATGGCTGTTCGAGCCAGTGACCTTTCACTTGGGAATCAGCCTAATAACACACTGAGCTATTAGGGAACATGAGAACAGGTTGTAATTTGTATTATAGAAGAAAAATATTGTCACACCACCGGGAGCAAAACAGCAACAATGCTGTGACATGACAAGAATCTGCAGAACTAAGCAGATACTAAATAGTTGCAGGTCAAAGTTATGTATGAGATAGCCAAGATGATTGTCTATAAAATGATGGGAGTCTCACATTCAAAGCTGTAGCAGATGGTGAGATATGGAGCCTGAAAGTCAAAAGTTAAAAGATGGTTACCCTTTTGCTTGTCAGTGTAAAGTATATTTATAGGATACGACTGTAGAACACAAAAACTTTAAAAAATTGTGAATATGCAAAATGTTGCAGTAAGTGGGGGGAAAAACCGTTTTCGACAAAAACATCCTGAACAACATTTGTGGAGTCTATGAATTTGCTCTGAGAAATAGTATCTCTTCCATCAGATCCTCCTTCATAGATGACCTCAAATCTGATCTCATTATTTCCAGGCAAGAGAACGGCCTCTCTATTCTAACTTGGGTTGGGACCAAGGAGGTGACCACATGGCAACTTCTCTAACAATCTCAGGATATAAAAGAACTGCCTCATTCACAGTCAGTTTTGATGAACGGTTGAACTCTTCTACTTTGAAAGCAAATGAAAAGTTTTGCTTTTAAAATCTGGTCAATCTATTTGCTCCTGGAGCGGAATCTTTTCTCCTGCTGCAATACTTTTCCCGCTCCATGTCATCCAAATACTTTTCAAAATTAAACTCATCTGATGAGGCTGAAGATATGGGAGCAGTAGCACAGGCAAGATCCAATTCCTCTTACTCTCGGCACTGCATTCAACTAACTTGACCAACTTATTATATATTTTGGGAGTCTGTACTCCCATCTAATTCTGTAAGACATTTGTAGATAGAATGAGAGAGGAACAGCAGTTATATAGGGAAGATTTTCCAGAATAATTATTTCACAGGGAACACAAGTATTTACTAAAACAGACATATTATAGGTCCTCTATAAGTTAGGGTCACACCATGTTTTTGCCACACAGTTAGGCTATGTTCACACGGCATAATTGCGGGACGTATTTCTCCCCGCAATTACGCTGTGTGCTCGGGAG
Source organism: Phyllomedusa bahiana (assembly GCA_025379985.1). Classification (NCBI taxonomy): domain Eukaryota; kingdom Metazoa; phylum Chordata; class Amphibia; order Anura; family Hylidae; genus Phyllomedusa; species Phyllomedusa bahiana. The sequence continues at coordinate 30,724 of JAODAL010004658.1, read as the reverse complement.
CGGAGGGAGGAGGGCGGTATCCCGCCAGCCCCATAGACATTCATTATTCACAGTGTGTATACGCAGTGAATAATTGACATGTCAATTTCTCCCCGCCCGGCGTATTCGCCAGGCGGGGAGAGGAGACGTAATCCATAGTTCTCTATGAGAACTGTGGATTACCGTAATGACTCGGACGTATCTCGCCCCGTATTTAGCGCAGTACGGCACGAAATACGGGGAGAGATACGTCCCACTTTAAGCCGTGTGACCATAGCCTATTGGATGTAACTAGATGTCTTTTGTTTAAAAAAATACTAATACTAGTAAGTGGGACAAGGGGAGCAATGAAAGGCTGAATTACATAAGTGATGTTCTAGTAATATTGCTGACTTCCTTTGTACTTGGAGGGTGGCAAGTTGAGGGACAGGAGGTGGAAAACACTACTTTTCTCTAATGTACCATAAAAGTGCTTTGTGTGATCATTTCCTCCTGCTGATTATTCTGCAAATAGTTGAAGGAATCTTTTAAAATTTTCCTAACTTGCTCTCCAGGTGAAAAAAGTAATAAAGCGTCCCTTTTAGTGATCACCTTTGGTCAGGGAGCTCCCACAAACTTGTTGCAGGTGCACTCACAATCTAAAGGAGGTTCCAAATAAGACAACCCTTTAAGCAGTTATGAACAGCAAAAGCATAAACTCAAGAAAACACTTCTTGTCTGGTAACCAGTGTTACCCAAAAAGAAAATGGCACATAACATGAGTAATGACCTGCTATTGCGTCGCTAAACGAAACATACACGAGAACTTAAGTAAAGTTACACCCCGCAAGCAAAGCACACAAGACAGGGTAAGCAACATGTCAAAGTCAATAAAACATCACAGCTACATAGCGCTGGATTAAAACAACAATCACTCTAGAAAGCATTTCTAAAGTTACAAGCAACTCATGATTTAAAAAAAAAAAACAAAAAAAAAACACTTCCATCAGAAAGGAGTATTCTTTTTACAAACCAATATGCCTGTGGAACATCAATTTTCTTATCTGGGTGTTTTTTGTTTTCTTGTATCATTCAGCAGCCTTACGCAATTAAAAATTAGATATAAAATCTTGTCCTTTTCTAGATGTGATAGTAAACAGATAAACCTACTGAATAGCATGGCAGACAAAGCTCACTTTACTGCACCTATTGCTTATCTGTATGTAGTCTCATTACAAATTACAGGTAATGACAATGAGCAAGCTATTGTTTTCTGGGGAGGCTTCTGGGAGATTAGACTTTTTTTGCACTGGGGAGCTTTCCAGCTTTTTTTACGCTTATCAGGATCTGCTGATAATATTTACACGTCTCTGGTCAAAGTTGGGCTGTAAGAGAACCATCAAGCAATCTTCACTACTGTGCTATCACAGCTCCCACAGGGAAAGTAAGAGAGACATGTACAAAGAGGATATTTAAAAATATCATATATAAATCTATATAATTCTATCTACTATTGCTTGACTGTGGTATGTCCGTGTCCCTTAAATCTTCAATGATTGCATATTAAAAGGTATGCACATTAGCGCACTTCCAGATGGAAGAAAGTTGGCTCTCTAGTGCAACTTACTGAAGGCAGCTTTGCAATACAGCTCAGGATTTCAGCCACACCAGAGTTTCCTCTAAAAGCAAGAAACACCGATCTATAGACAGCTGTTGTAAGCCTCGACCCTCATCAGACAAAATAGCAGCATACTGTTTGACTGGGTAAAAAAAACCTTTGCCACAGCTCGTGGGCGCACGGTTGCTCCTTGCAGTAACAGCCTTGATACAACTATCTGCAGCTAGGTGTTTGTTTCTTTTGGAAGAGACTCTGGTTTGGCTTCTATCCTACGTCACGTTGCAAAACTCATTAAAAGCTACCTACTGGAAGTGGAGAGAGAAAGAGGACAAGTTTTTTTCATTCTGCAGGAGAGCTTATTGGCACATGTTTTTCCCAGGGAGCAGTGTCTAGTCTATAATACTCCTGATGCTCTCTGCGAGGCAAAAAACAACGTACATCATACATCTCGATCACATAGGGCGCGCGCCAGCCGAGCGAGAACACAGATTAATTGCTGAAAGACTTTGTTTCAAAATTTGATTTTAAACAAGGTTTAACTATAGGTATCGTGAGTAAAGGGGAACAGCAAGACAGTATGCGCGGGGGGTTGCAGGGACATAGCACAAAGCTGGAGAAAGAAAACAGTAGCTCACAGTATTACAACCCGAATGCAATGGCGGCCCGTTAGTGGCTAAAAATAGGTGAACATTTTCTAATTTCAATCTTCCACCAGTAATTTCACATTTTATGGATATTATTAGACTTTTAATGCCCATTTTTTTTTAGAGACTACATTTAAACCAATATGTTTTTTCTTGATGTTTTTGGTGACAAATTTAAAATGTCCAAGATAGTCTTACATTAGTAAATTCTTCTAAAAGTAGGACCAAGGAACTGGGTACAGCATACTATGCCCCTGTAAACACACTCACCTACATAATGATTGAACGTTTATGTTGAATAATTTTGTAACTACACTGCCTTAGGGCTTGTTCACACGGCGTTTTTGTGATCCGTTTTACAGATCCGCAAAACGGATCTAACAATCGCGTCAGTGATGATTAAACCAGTGAACCACAGATTCTCTCCAATGGGCAAAACTGCCGCATACACCGCTGTCTTCTCACAAACAGGGGAGTTCGAGCGACATGCCCTCGCTTTCTGAGAGCTCTCCTGCACTGCTGCTTTACACCATCCGCTTTAAGAATTGACATGTCCAATTCTTATTGCGGTTTAAACAGCAATAAAGCCCATAGGATAAAATGGAGTCGATTTTTGGTCACCTGTCCAAAAGCTCTCAACACCTGGGCACGTATCAGCTGCGCTTTGCATCTAAGAGCTGAAGCGAAAAGCGCACTGGAAGGCGTGGACGTGGGATCGAGCAGGTGAGGTGAGCGTCGGCGCAGAGGGGGAGCGGCGGCGCATGGGGAGCGGCGGTCGCAGGGGGATTGGAGTGGAGAGCGGCGGCTGTGGGAGCATTGACAGTGGAGGTGCAGGAGATTTTAAATTGGTTGAGGAGCCGAGGCTGAGAAAGCCGCGGAGATTTCTGAAATGGTGGAGGGGCCGAGTGCTGAGATACATATATATTATGGATGTGGATGGGGCCGGCGGCTGAGATATGACGATATGATGGATGTGAGAGGGGGCCGGGGCGTGAATACGATATGAATGGATGTCTGAGGGGGCTTCGGTCTGAGATACCGATATGAAAGTTATGTGAGGGGGCCGTGCTGAGGATACGAATTGAATGGATGTGAGGGGGGCCGGGGCTGAGATAACGATTATGAATGGACTGTGATGGGGGGGCCGGGCTGAGATACTGATATAATGGAGTTTGCGGTGGAGAGGGAGGGAGTGGAGAGATGGAGACTCATTCTGAAAACGCACCGGAAAGCGGATGCGTAAAACGCAAGGTTTAAAAAAGCATTAAAAACGGATCCCAAAATAAAAGTAACAACTGCTTGCGGTTTGTACGGATCCGCTTCTCTCCGGATGCGTTTTTTCACTGTCAAAAACGGATCCGTAAAAGGATCCTAAACGCCGTGTGAACAAGCCTTAAAGGTGTTCTCTTGGGACCGACAGCCATCAACGCCAAAGGAGCCTGACTCTCAGCGCGCCTCCACTTATCTCATTTGCTCCAGAAAAAGCTAGGTCTTCTTCCTTGTTTATCAGCTCTGTACTTTTTGCAAGGGCCATGCCTGTTATTAACACCCCAGCCAAATTAAATAGAATAAGACTTTGCTGTATTATCAAACACAGCCCCTTCACTGCAGAGCTGGGTCTGGTAAAAAGCAGCCAATGTGGTATTCACTAGAGACCCAAGGCCGATACATAGGAGAAGCACGATGGCTCACTGTTTAGCATGGATGCCACACTGGGGTTCTAGGTTCAAAACCCACCAAGAACAGCATCTGTGAGGAGTTTGTATGTTTGTGTAGATTTCTTCTGGTTTCCCCCCTCCGAAAACATGCTGATAGTTTAATCTGGAATTTAGACAGAGCACAAGTTCCAATATGCACAGGGACTAATGAGAATATAAAATATCTCTGTATAGCAATGTGTGATCGGAATCAGACTCCCCACTGATCTAAAGCCCCTATGTCCTACACTTAACATTTAGGGTATGTTCACACGGCTTAACTGCGGGCGTACAGTACGCCCTGCAATTACAACGGGTCTCTGGGAGTCGCGGGGAGGGGGGCGTCAGCCCGTCAGTCCCCATCAGTATATATGCATTACGCGTGCAGATGGAGGTGTAAAATCCATAGTTTCTCTAGAGACTGGTGAATTACCGTAAGGACTGGGGCGCATTTCGCTTGTATTAGAGTGCAGTACGTTCTAAATACGTGGCGAAATGCGCCCCAAAATAAGCCATGTGAACATACCCTTACACCACGAAAAGATCTCAGCATACACATTAAAAAACACATCCATAAGCCCTAGTTTAGCTAGGATGGTTTCCTGTTTGACCACTCGCAGGGTGGCATGAGTTGACAAAATTATATTTTAGAATGGCAGTAAATGGGCGACATATGGACGGTGTGCACTCAGACGACACTATAATTTCAATCTGAATACGGCATATACTAAAAACAGGCCACCTATTTTGTAGTCCTGGAGAATTCCTTTAAAATTACTGAGTACAACTCGAGTCCTAGCCTGAACTATAAAGTAGACTTGTAAAAATGGTGCTGAAAAAGTGGATATTAAAAATTCCTTTATCACCATATTTATTACTCTTCAAAAATTAGTGCAATCTTTAGAAAACTCAATTTCTTTCAGCTTCATAGCTCTCTCACAAAAGCCCAGATATATTACAACATATAGAACTCCTGAGGAAATTAGCCAGCATTAATCATATGGGTTTTTTTCTGTGTGTGTTTTTTGTACTCCAGACTGAGCCCTGATCCATAACCACTAAGTTCTGAAAGATTCCAAATCTAACCAAATTGTAAAAATGGACAGGACTTCAGCTCAACTAATTCCCAAGTATATAACCTCATTAAGAGAGCCCAGAAGGTCGGCCTGCCCACGGTCTACTGCAGGATGCTGGCTAAGCAGGTTAATTACACATGGAGGGGTTCCAACTGCAGAGCACCACTGATGCCGCTTATCTCTGTGGAAAAAGGATCAGACTGACAAGTGGCCCCCAGACATCAATGTGCCCAAAGAACGTGTCTAAGTTGCCAGAAGCGGTGAACAATAACCCATGCTTATGTAAAATTTCCCAATGTATCGGTTTTCACTGCTTAGTGGCCATTGGCATGTTATTTGAAGTTGTGGCCAGCAATGAGTATGTCGCTGGAATCTATTTATACAGGAAACCAGAGTCGGTAAAATGTGCGGTAAGAAATTGTTTCATCACGTGTAACTTTCTGATAATCATGTTATATTTGTGTTGTGTCAGAGGTGGAACAGAGCAGCTGTAGCAGTGATCTTCACCAAAACGTTGCAGTTTCTGTAGCCATTTAGACAGCAATATCTTCTAAACACCATTTTAATATCTACTAATCTGTAAATTATCACAAGGTGACATGCTGTAACAGAAGGCTTCAATCATCATTTCAGTAAAATCCGTTACATGTGTATTTTGTTGCAGACAGAAAAAAAATGGAATTCGCAGCATGCATCCGATTGTTTAATCTGGTACATGTGAATAGAATTTTTATAAACACACTCACATATACCGTAAATTGTTGCAGACTTGTGGGAAAAAATAACTGCAACAAATCTGCATTGTCAGAGTATACCCTAAGGCCATGTTGACACATGCTGAGGTGAAAATGAACTTTTTAGTCGTGATCTCCTCGCATTGAAGATGCATGGCGATTTACATCACAAGGCATATGGAGGCAGTTGCCATGTTTGGACTTACCCTAAGAGCAGCAAAGCGGTGGCAGCCAAGCTAAGAAGCACATATAGCAACAGGAAGCATTAGCCAAAGGGTGAGCCAGCAGCAATGGCAGACAATCAAACATTAAAGGGTTGCAAAATTTTGGAAAACCAATGTAAAAACAGAGCTGGTTCCCTACAAAAACGGGACCTGCCTCATAAAACCCTGATGTTTTGCATCTGTAGTGTAATGAAGGAATATGCCAGGTTCACAACTTAGTGCAAAATGCAAAGCCGTGACAACGAACTGCTCGCTATTTTACAATGAATAATAACTATCAGTTTAATGGACAATCCAGTAACGTGACACAGGGTTCAGTCTTATTCTGACATAGGCCCCTCAAATATTCTGTGCATAAATTCATCCTTGTTTTATAATCTATTGGGTGTGCGTGAATCATGAACTATTATTTTTATTTAAAGGAAGCTTACTACTATTTTATTGATCAGCTCTTAATACGTTCTCCAGGAAGCATAAAATAGATCCAGGTTCACCCCAGACACTAATGTGTAGGGGAGTTTCCCTGAAACTTGCAGAGTTTGGAAGTAAAACTCACAGTTGGGCCAGAACAAAGGGAAGATGCCAAAACGGCAAGAGGATCTTCTGGTAGGGCGGTGCTATTTCCTGCACCCTTAGCTAAACTGACAGCTCTCTCCCTAGAGCTGTATGGATGCATTCACACGGCAATGACAACATTTTGTGTTTTTTCCGCACGTATATGGGATGGCTTCTGTCCACAGTTTGTGGATTCAGCCGAACACGCCCTGTACTATGTCTTGTTCCATGTTCCGCCCAAATACGCTGGTGAAGAATGTAACATGAATTTCTAAAGGTTGCATTAATGCCGTGTAAAATAAACGTCCACAGAAAATCTTTGCAGTGTAGACTAACTGCGTGATTTTCTATATATTCATGTACAAAAGGTTGGGTTTACAGCCTTTGTGTAATCCGATAACAAGTCTGCAATACACAAAACCTTTCGTAGGACGACCCTAAGTTTAGCTGTAATCAGTCCGACATATATCATCCGACTATTACACAGCCTGTTAACAAACATTATTTGATCTCGTACCAGAACAAACTGACAGTTCCGGTCAATAAATGCTGCAGACATTTTAAAAACTGTGAGGAATTGATATATGAGGTATATCAGAAAATTGCACAATCTTTCAAGATACTCAAGTGTACTGTAATGAAAACATAAACGATACGACCGGCACTTACTCAAGAGCAGCTTGTTTCTGTAGTTTTTCCCTTTCCCATGAAGACAGATTAAGGTCTCCACCTAGGATGAAGACAAGTTTTGTAAGATTTAACATCGCACAACACAGAAAAACACTTTAAAAAATTTTTCATCGACAAAATCCATGAAACCTACGCCTACTGCAAGCAATGTAGTGTTCCATTCCACACAAATGCTCAGTTAAAGGGTTTTGCCACGATCTTAATTTCAGTGCCATCATAATCAGCTCTGAGTGCACAATAGGGGGCGGGTGATTTGTTTGAATTGCAGATCATGTACCCAGCAGGATGACATCACCAGGCCTTTCCTCCTCTGTAGTATCAAAGAAATATGTCTGTTTATTGTGAACTGTAAGTAGCTGCTACATTGTTAGCACAGAGTAACACTTTAGACTCCGATGCACAAGGTCCTAAGTTCATATCCGCAGAACCAAGACCTGTAGATTCTTTATTTTTGCTTTCTCATGCACATACCCTCATTGAGCGCTTCTTTTATTTATTTAGCACTGTTTAGACTAATTACTAAGTAGCACAGAGGACACAGGATAGAAAGACAGCACCTGGGGTTTGAACACTCAGTACTGCCCAGAGAGGAGAGGTGATGTCAGCATGTGTGACCAAGACTAGTCTCACACGTCACTGGTCGTATCCCCATGGAGAAGACTGTAAACATGGATCACTAAGGAGACAGCTAAGAACAAAAACTTCCAAGAATTTTAATAAGATGAATGTTAAAATGTTTTATTATTTCATTTACAAACTACTTCCCACGTCAATTTACTTTATCCTTCATGCAAAGACCCCTTTAAGGCATTCACTCAGGAGTTGAGGCCTATGATGGCCTGCATTGCTGCAACTCTGCCTTTATGATATGCGTTGTTGGTCCCTGATACAACCATCTAGCTTTACTTAATTGTGTAATAGTTCTCTATAAATAACCGACCCTAAAAAAAACCCCAAAAAAAAAAAATGCAGTGCGTGGCATGTCATTCCTTGCAAGTTAAACAGTCCCATACAACAGACTTTCTTTGATCGCTATAAAGTTTACTTACCTTTAAAGAGGTTCACAAAATACAACATGACAACAGCTACAATGGCCACTGTAAAAAGAAAAAAAAGACGACAAAAACCATGAGAAACATCAGAAAACATTATATAAATGATCTACTGTCAAATCATGTCAAAAACAGTTGAGGAAAACTTAGGGTCGCTCAAACCTATCTCAATGACACAAAGCTGGTCTTGGCAGTCACAAAATGTCTTATCACCATTCACTTCAAAACCGTGATTTTAGGAAGTGTTACGACAGGACCAGCAAATCTGCTGCTGTAGCTATGATGCTCCAACTACCAGGACCAAGTAGTATACAGAAGACCCAGGAAGACTCTAGGAAGTGGCAACACTCGAACAGAGGTGAGTAATAGGTTTTTTTTATTTTAGTTTACTATTGCAGCACTAGCACAAATTTAAAAAAAAAAATAAAAATTAGCATGGACAATCCCCTTTACCCATCACTTGCCCAGGTACAGACTAAATAACACACCACACTCGCTTACAGGGAGTGTGTTGTCAGAAAATGAACAGTTTTTAGCTTAAATATTTGTTTAAGAATTCCTGCCAATGCTTTTCATGTCACTATATTTTAAAAAATCCAGCTCCCACAGTTTTGTATGAAAACAGTCTAGGTCTAAGGCTCTCGTTGTTGCCTATATCAACCAATTAGAGCGCCCCTTTCATTTCTCAAAGCACTATATGGCCAACAAAGTACAGCCAATACAGATTTTATTGTGCCCTGCAGCCATCTACCTCTGCTTGTTACCTAGTTACATACTTTGTAAGGCTGAAAAAAGACAGATGTCCATCCAGTTCAGCCGAAATGTGCTACAGTGTTTATAATTCAATGTAGAGATGCAAAAACCCCCATGAGGTAAAAGCCCATTGTCCTCATAATCCTAATTTTAGGGGAAAAAAATTTCTTCCCTGACTAAAATCTTGCAATCAGAATAAATACACCTGGATTCAAAACGCCCTTCTTCCAGATTCTCTAGTCACTATAACTTGTTATATTTATTACACTCGTAGAAAAGACATCCAGACCCTTTTTTGAACTTTGTTATTGAATTGTGAAAGGCTCCATTTGTTTGTAAGTCTACCTTTAGGGTGAAGTAAGTGGCACCAACCATGTGGTTACAATACAGTTTTGAAAGATCTTATTTTCCAGGACTATATAATCAACATAAAAATTCTTACTGCAAACGCAAGCACTAAAGAAGACTTCTAAAACCAGACTTCTAGTTCTCCGGGAATCCAATATGACACTCACCTGGAGCAGGCGAGAGAATGCAATAATGGAATGCCCAGGGTTCTGGTTGGGAGTGAATACGTAATCAAATTTCAAGCATATATTAAAGTGTCTAATATTGTTACAACGAGAAGTTTTGTTCAGTTGTACACGGCAAAAGCAAGGGAACTTCTACTTTCAAAATCCCCCCCCCATATGTCAGTACCCAGCGGAGCTCAGGACCAAATAACATGCAATCAGTGCCAGCAATTCACAAGGCCCTATTGAAGAGAGAGATTATGTAGACTCCCAACAAACTCTGTTGAATGAGAAGTAAGCCAAAATTATTAAAATAGATGCGCTCATTATACAACAGCAGATCATATCCATAAAGAATAAATAATTAAAATAAATAATAATAAAAATGGGGGTTTTCTGAGTCCCATTTGTTTGCAACATAAATGAAACAAGCAGGTTAGCCTTCACACGATTATTTGCGCTGAGATTCATTTCAGCCGTACTGCCCTAATCCGTATTGTCGCTCTTTAAGCTGATTGAACTCTGTCATTTAATTATCCTTTAAACTATATTCGTGCGCCTCTTTCCGCTTGCGATTACAACGCGGAGAAAGTTCATGGATTATTTACAGTGTTACGCATGAATTAGTATCTATGGGACGTGAGATGCCCACCTAAACCCTGCCCACGGCTGTGCAAATCGGACAGGACGGACGCTAATCTGACGTGTGCAAAGAGAGTGCGCGTAGCAAGACTAGTTTGACTAACACACCACACAGTATTGGGGGTAAAAGAAAAAAAAAATTCTGAAGGGTTTTATTAAAGGTATGGATATATTTTTGAATTTTAATTATGTGTAAGGTTTTAATGTATTTTGGATTGGTTAGAATTTAGGATAAGGTGGGAGGTATAATTATGTTTTTTTCTGATCGAATGGGGATAAATGGGTGGGTAATTGAAATGGAAATAGGAAAGGGATGATGATAAAAATTTGATAAAGATAGTGGTGACAGACGGGCGAGTAGTCAGTGGCTGTGAAGGCCAGATAGAACTTTGTGACAGATATACAGGGTTCTGATATTGAGAGAGAGGGAATTAATTTTAATATATGTATAAATAATAAGCCTCTGTTTATATTGATCAAGCGCATTCGTCCCACAGCGCTCTGACCCGGCACCTATTCCGCCTCACTGTCCCCGGCATATCATTTCTTTCTTTGGGTGCACAGTACACGCCGGGGTACACTATGAAATCATAGCACTCAAGGAGTGCTATGATTTTACCGTATTTGCGAGGAGTACTTCAGGCATACTGCAGCGCAATTAAGTGCCGAAGTACGTCCCGCAAATACGCCATGTGTACATACCATAAGACAGCAGAGAAGCTTTATATTCAATTAATCAGTATTATCTTTCGAAAAATTCAGATTGTTGTACTTACTGTAAAATCCGTTTCTCATCTTAGTCATTGAGGGACACGGCCCCTTGAGTATAAGCTCTCGCCCTAGGTGAAAACCAAAGTGTATTGACTCCCCCTAAGCAAGCTATATCCTTCCTACTGATGCCAGGCTACTCAGTTGGTACAAAGGCTGTAGTTGTAAGACCACAGTCCATTTCCAAGAACGTCATAGATGTGAATCGGGTACAATAAACAGAAAAAGGTAGGAATAAATCCTCCCTCCAAAGAATCAGATAGAAACTGATTTTACTGTAAGTACAAAAATCCAAATTTCTCATCAGTATCATTGGGAGACACAGGACCTTGGAACATTCACAATCAGTTGCATGGAGCGGGTAAAAATTTTGACATCAGTATGAGTCAGTTAACATACCGCTGTCTGAAGTCACTTACGGCCAAGGCTTGCATCAGCAGAGGCCAAGGTATGGATATGGTAGACTTCAGTAAAAGTATGAACTGAGGCATAGGTTGCAGTCTTGCAGACCCAAGAGGCCGAAACATGATACCGTACCACCTACTTGAGTGGGCTGAGGGAGGCTTCCAAAATTGCAGACCAGATCCCGCTTTAAAGGCCACAATCGTCTCAACAAATCGAGACGGACAATCTAATTGACAAAGATCTGAGCGCCTAAAGATTCAGAACTGTGATGATTAGATCCAAACGGCACTGACAACGTTCAAACAATGCAACCACCACTCTTGGGGGTGAGAGGCAAAAAGAGGGCAGAACTAAGTCCTCATTAAGGTGGAATGAAGAACAACATGAGGCACTACTGACATGGGGCCGATCAAGCAATCACGGTCCAGGTGACCAAACCTAACAAATCGCAATATTTTAGAACTGCAGTTTCAGCCGCCATACTGTCAAATGCAGCTGAGGTAAAGTGGGATGGAATAGCGGACCGGTGGAAAAGGAGGTCTGCGTGCGGACCTGGATACATAATTCGGGAGCTGACAGTTGAGGCAGATCAAACAGATCGACGTCTAGTGCCCCACCTCAACTAAGAAGTGAACATGCTCTCGCAAGAAGAGACCACTTCATAGATCCACCGACATGCAGCTAGGGAGATCGGTGGTCCAGTTCTTCACCCCTGGAATGAAAACCACTGAGGGGAAGAACGGGCATTTCCCCTTTAAAACCCTTGAGGCCCCAGAACGGCATGACCCCTAGTACCCCTTATGATTCAGGAAAGCCCCCGCGTTTTGTCGGATGAATTGAACGGGGTGACAAGGAGAAGGGGCCCAATAAAAGGGTTCCCAAAAATGGCCTTGACTTTAAACAGTATTTAAACGAGTTATTTGGGGGACTACCCCCTGCGTCCCCTAGCCGAAAATGCCCCCGTAATTGGGGAAAATGCCCCAAGTAAAAAACACAAAAGAGCTTTTGGTTTTTGACCCCTCGGGGGTTCCCCAAATGGCGCCCACAATTAAACTCCCCCTGGGGGAAAAGTAAAAATAAAACAAAAAATGCAGAGCCTGAAAAGCAGGTTGCCTCATAGGAAGGGGAAAAAAACAGGTAGCCGGGGGTCAGTGAAGGATAGAATTGAGGGGGAAAACACTTTTCGTTCCCGCCTAGTGTCAGCTTTCTAGGGCAAAGGCCTATCCTCAAGGTGTTGTGTCTACCAATGATAGTGACGGGAAAAGCAGGATAAAGGGTGGGTAAAAAGTAAAAAAACAAAAGGACTGGAAGCTCCAGAATAATTTTATAATAGGTGATAAAGACAAATATTTCAACACATGAGAGGATTGGATGGCATTGAACTAAATAAAACCTTTCTTTACCAGGTGCCCCCCCAGAGGGGGCCCCAAATACCCGCATATAAAAGACATTTTTATTGTTTTGCCATAAAGTGAAAGGTGGGCCCCCCCCTTTTTATAAATCTTTTACAGAAAGTTTTACCCATATTACCTTTCCCAATCCAGGGATTCCAAAAAATTTAAAGGGCCCAACTTTTAAGATGAGCGGAAAAGAGAAGTTAAACAGCACACAAAACCCCAGTTTAATGTTTTTTCCCAAATTGGGTCGCCCAAAAAACCCAAAACACGGTGACAGAGGTGCAGAAATTATATAAACAACACTAGAAGATATCAAAAAAAGAATGTCACAGATAAAACTCTAAAATTTTTTAAAAGGTATGTTTCATAAAAATGACTATTGTTTAAACCTAAACATTTTTATGTTAAAAAACATTTTTTTGGGGAATTTTTTGGTTATTTTTTTTTTCTTTTTTAATTTTCCATATCGCTAATTATTTTTCAATAATTCTTAAAGGGGTTGTCCCACTAAAGGGATTGATTTTTATATTAAAGATCTTGCAAGAATAAGTCATTTTGCAATATATGTCCATTAACATTGCCCTTTACTATTCCTGGGAAAACCCCGATTGTATGGGCGGCATCACCCCTCAGGCCCACTATGGGTCCCGACCTGTGCCATCTCCCTGATAGGCTGCCAGAAATGGTGACTTAGCTAGGACCTGGTATCTTCAGGGGGCTCGGCCCCTGCAGGCAGAAAAACCCAAAGAAAAACATTTTTAAAATTAAAAATAAAAAACTAAAAAAAAAGGGGACCGGGTAGGAAAAAATTAAATTCATCTCAACTTTTTCAACGTTTTCTCAGTTTCATTTTTGATTCAGGGGTGTGTTTACTGACTTCTACTGGCCTGCAGTGATGAACTGTGAGCATTCAGGTCTGTGCTATAGCGCCCCGGGCGGGGGCCTCTAAAGGAGAGATAAAAAAAGGGTCTGTGCCAAAAGAAAACCTGGGGAAAAAGTTTGCAGCCCAAAACAAAGGGGAAATTTTGGAATAGGTGGGAACTTGTTAATGGCCCAAAATTTGCAAAGTGATTGTTTTTGCAAGTTTTTAACAAAAAAAGAAACCCCTTGTATTTGGGGAAAACCCCCTTTAAGCCTGCATTTTTCATTTGGCCCCAAGCCCAAATTTTTAGTCTGAAAATTCCTTTTTTTACAGAGAGAGAAAATTTCCATTTCCCCCAGAATATCAGCAAAAGCGGGGGTAAAGGGAAAAGAGACCCAATGTGTATAGATAACACAAGATCCCCCCAGTCACAGTAGGGTTTGTCACGTTTTTCCTCTTCTCCCCCCTGAATGCTTTTCCCCGGGTCAAAGCATGGGGAAAAAAACCCTAAGTAGTCAATGGGATGAGTCATCTTGGGGCCCTATGTGCATGAAGTGTTTGTAAAGTAGTCTCTGACTGCTGTTAAAAAAAGAACGCTGTACCCAAAAATCTTTTTAGATACCAATTAGAAATTACAATCGAAAAAAAAAATGGCAAAGCAAAAAAAGAATGGGGTCAGGGTCTGATTAAAAGTAAAAAAAAAAAAATTTAAAAAAAAATGACGACAGTTCCCTTTAAACCAACCCAAACCAATTTAAAAAAAAAAAAAATTTTTGCTGCATGTGAAGTATAACTACTGTTATGGGCCCGCTTGAAGAGGTGAAAAGTTAAATTTCTCAATGAAAAAAACCCTAGAGATTCAAAACACAATGTGCCATATTAATAGTGTCAAAATAGACTACTCTTAAATGTTAAAAATAAAATTTGCCTTTTCTTTTTGTCTCCCCGGTTTTTGAAACTGTTGAAATTTCCCAAAAACAGAAAAAAAATATTGTAAGGTTGGTGTGTGCCAACTACACCCTTTTTTCCCCCCGGTGACTTTCAAAAATTATCCCCAATAGCTTAAAAACCCAATTAGGAAAAAATTTGAATGTTGTAACCAGAGTTTTAATGATTGACACTGTCAAATAGAATTTTTAAAAAAAAAAAATAATATGCATATTTCTTTCAAAACGTTTTTAAAGGGAAAAAACCGCAAAAATAAAAGCAAACCTATTAAAAAGTCAACCCAAAAGGGTGGAGAAAAATCTTTGAAATAGTCAGCTTGATGATTACCTGTGAAAAAAAAGACTTTTACAATGATCAAAAAATTGTAACTTTAAGCGTATTGCCCTTTCAGTGGGGTTTTCTAAAGGCTAACAGGCATGGTACAGCTAAATTTAGCCCCTTTTTTGCGTTGACTGCATGCTCAACCAAATAGTTAAGGAATTCACTGTAATTTTGTATTTCTATCACAAAAGGACTAAACTCCTACCATTTTTTCCTTGCTCTTTACTGAGTATTTTTTCTGCTCGCTTATCCAGGTAGCCAAGTACAGCCCCAACACCAGTGAAAAAAACATGTATGGCCTGAGCAAAAAATGGAAGAACCACGGTTTAACTAGTACTTATGAAAAAAAGTTTGCGCTTACAATTACTGTACTAAATAAAAAGTTAAAACTTACTATACATATGTGAAAATACACCCTTAAAAACATATATACTAATAGAGAAAATATACATACACTTGCGTGACCCCAGTGTCATATATCCTCTTTTCAAAGGGCTGAAAGAGAAAGCCAAAACAATGGTAGATATAGCCTTGTAAATAGGGAGAACTCATAAACGGTCCCTATTCTGCACCTACAAGGTCCTACCTAGGCTGCAGAGGAATCGCCCCGAAAAGGGCTCTCCCACTCAGCAGGGGCTGGCCCTAGTATGGTATCCAATGAGCCAGCAAAAAACAAAATCGGGGGAGTATTTTTTTAACCCCTATCCAATAGTAAACATTTATTGTTGGACAGGAGTTAACTACTCAAACTATTTTGTTTTTTTAACCCCTATCCAACCATAAATGTTTACTGTTGGATAGGGGTTAAAAAAAATACTCACATTTGGGTTTTTGCTGGCTCATTGGATATATATATATTTTTGAACATCCTTTACATTTTTGGGCTCCGGGCCCGCCACCGCTAATGGGGCGCATTTTGGGTAATCCCCCTGCAGCCTAGGTAGGACCTTACAGGTACAGATTAGGGCCTTTTAAGTTTTCCTACCAAAAGAATTTCTACACCTTATCATGGAGGGACATTTGCCCCTTTTCAGCCCTTTGAAGAGAGCACCTCTGACACTGGGTTCACGTAAGTATACGTATTTTTTTATTTAGAGGTCTATATGTTTTGAAGGATGTTTTTTTAGTTCAGTGGGTTTTGGTCTAGAGGGTTATTGTTCACAGTATACCTATAATACAATGTTATGTGTGTTACAAACTATCAAGTCTGAAATGAAGACTGTTTGTGTGTCCTGATATATAATGATTCAGAAATCTTACTATTTGAGGAAAAAAAAGAATGACAAAACCCTTGATTTCGCTGCATTTGACTTTCTGCCCTTTATGTATCAGCCCAAAAATTATACAAAATAATGGGTTTTAAAACTGTTCTTGCGAGGAGAGCAGGGGTTTTGCCCCAAAAAATACTTGGATCCCCTCTAGAAAATGAGACCTAGCTACAGTATGGGTCCAGCAGGGCCGGTTGGGCGTCAGCCAGTACGGGCCGTACGGGGCCCCGCAGATTTGTTGAAGCAAGGGGGGGCCTACCTATCAGCTATTTGTAGGCTGGGGGGCCTGATGCTTCAGCTGTATAGGGCCCTGAAATTTGCTCGTTGCAGCCCTGTCACAGCAAACCTGATGAAATCTATGCGGGATTCATTTACTAGTGCTGTTTAAAAGGCAGCGTAAGCGGTGTAAAAGGCAGTCCAAAAATGCACCAGACCTAGGGCAGTGGCTCATACTGTGTACTGCATCAGGTGTGTTTTAGACACCTGTCAATCTTTACACCACCTATTAGTTGGCACCAATATTTTCAACAAAATTTTGATGCATTTTTTTTTTTTTAATTCAACACTTGTTGGGGAAATACAACCCACTTTGTTGTTACGACATAGAACGAAAAAAATTGTCTAAAATACATAAAAATGTGGTGTAAAGGATGCAAGCCAGTATTAGGTCCCAATCATATAATGTATCATTTATAAATATATTAAAAGTTTAAATAACGTTCAGGAGGGAAGTGTCTTTAATAATAAGCTACCCACATGAGCATGGGGGAAATTAGAGTGGAGAGCAGAGATCAGAAGCAATGTCAGAAAATATAATTACACTGAAAGAATAGTAGATATATGAAACAAGCTTCCTGATAATGTAGTTGGAAAATCATTATGGGCACATTCACACCGTTGATTTGGACACCAATTTTGATGCATATCCAGCAACAAATCCGCGTCCAAATCTGACTGCAATCCGCAGTGCACGTGATCCTAATTATCCATGGCGCGGATTTTCAGCGCTGAAAAAGAATTGACAAGACAATTCTAGAGGTGAATTGAGCACTTCATTTTCACACAGTATTATGAAAAGCTGGAAATCTGCCTCTGAAATCAGCGTCAAATCCACATCCAAAATCGATGCTTATGGGCATGTCATTTAGGCATGAATTCTATGCTCACGCAACTGTAAAATCTTCAGCACTTACAATACAGCTGTGAGAATATGTAAATGTAAGTAAATGTAAACCTGCCTGGGACAAATGTGTATTTTCTCGAAGGAAAAAAGGACTTAGAAAATATTAGGACAGATTAGATGAATTGTGGTCATATTCTGCTGTCATAGGGGTTTTGCCACAATCTCATTTTCATAACTTCTTCTTCCTGTTCGTCCGCTCTGTGTGGCTAACAGAAGGGGCGTGTGTGATTTGTTTGAATTGCATATCATGTGCCAGCAGGATGACATCACCATGCCTTTCCTCCTCTAGTCAAAGAAGGTCTGTTTATTGTACACAGCTGTGAGTAGCTCAGAGGTAAAGCTTTACCTTCACAACACAAGGGTCCTAGGTCTCAAACCATGCAGGAAACAAACCGTGGATTTTTTTTCTCTTAATCAATGGCAAATACATATATATTTATTTTTATATTTCCCAATGCTTGAATAATTATAAGCAGTACAGAGGACGGAGTTAGATTGACAAGCACCTAGGTTTGAACATCAGTAGCTCCGCCTGAGAAGATGAGGTGATGTCTGAGCATGTGCATCCAGGAGCTGAGGAGCTCTTATACCTGGGGTTGTGCGTAAACAATGGGATCACTAAAGGAGCAGCTAAGACAAAAACGGTCCATAATTTTTAATAATGATGAATGGTGAAAGTGTTTATTAATTTAGTTTGCAGGTTTCCAACATCAATTTTACTTTGAGGCAAAACCCCTATACTATTCTCCTAACATTTTCTATAGTGGCAAAAAAAAAACAACACACAACAGCCACAACTATATGCTGTGTATTATTTGAAAGAAAATATTTACCAATCATGAGGGTTACACCAAGCGTTGTGTAACCGGTAGCGCCCATTGCTTTCCCTTACCCGTTCATACACCAGTCCCATGACATTCATGTTTACAGTACTGCCCTAAAACAAGAAATGCAGCATATAAAGAGGCTAAAAGTAACAGGGAAATCAGCAGCAGCAAATCCACTTCATATAAAACTCTTGTGGATTTACCTCTTAAACATTTAATAGCTTAAAAAACAAAACTACAAAGCACAAAGAGGGAATTCACACAGAACGCTCTTATATTTTATTTCTATATCTTTACTCCATCTGCCTGGTACAAAAAACTGCTTCAGGATTTATCTATACACTGTGCACATCTGCAGCAATTTCACGTCATGAACATGCCCTAGACATAGATGTTAGATTATATAATTTCTATATATATATTTATATAATATATATATATATATATATATATATATATATATATATATAATATGGAGCACACTTATAATAAGCTTAAATTTAGATACAGAGTATATTAATTTGTAGATGTATAGGACATTTGTTGCTGGAGCCCTACAGTGGTTTTTCTTGGCTAAATTTGACAGTGGTTCCTTTATAAAATATGTTAACTGGAGAAAAAAATGCTACATGCATTTAGTTAAGGTCCAATGTCTTCAATGGGCTGTTGTTTTGACAACATTAATTTAGAACTCTGCTTTAGTAACGTGTAATTATTTGGATAGGGGGTGCACAGAATTCCCTAAGGCTATGGCACACGGCTTTAACTGGTAATCCATAAAAGAAAAAGGTAGGTCAGCTACTGAAGTTCCTCATGTAGAAAATCTGTAGAGGTGTGATTTGCAAAAGTTCGTTTCCAAGGTCAGTTAGCCCAAAAAACTGGCCACAAAATATCCAAAAAATAGTTGTAGAGGTGGACGTAAGCAATAAAAAATACCTCCGTTTATTCAAAACTACATTGGTACAAAACGAGCAACGTTTCAGCCAAAGCAGTGAGCCTTTTTCAAGAAATTGTGTTAGTCATTAAAGTGCCAAATTATATGTATACTAGTGTGCTCATCACCATATCAATAGCCAATCAAAGCAAATCTCATATAAAAAAAAGGTGTAAATCCCACAATATATGTGCTATCCAATTGAAATCATATAAAAACATATATTTTAAAATATCATGACTTACAAGAGGGACACTCCCAAGAACTCGCACATAGCATTCTGCGTCCTCCTATCGCCACGTTGGCGCAATGTCCGATATCCCAGAGCGCGGCCGTCATCCAAGACCACCAGTGCCGCATGTCCGCTTACGGGCGCGCATGCTGCTTTAGTCATTTGATTTCAGATGCTAGTGCGCCTGTCCGTTGCCAGCTTAATCTTAATGTAGCCTTACTATAATGTATAACTCAATATGTTTTACAGATCCATATAACCTTTGTATGCACACTAGTGAAATCGGGCTACAGGTAACAAGACGCACCATGATGACTCAACTGCACTGCAGAGGATACAATCACAATATACGACATGCATTCCACATGCAAGCAGGTCGGGGGCGCTAATCCCAATCATAACACACAAAGTGTGAATAAATGAGACCGAAATGATTGCAGTCATTGATGCATTGTGTCGGCAACTTGGTAAGTCAAAGCTTCTTACGACGTTATGTTACTTTTATGCTTGTTGATCCTCTCTTACTTCACTCTCTTTCACTGGTCCCCCAAACTGAAATGGCGCCTATAATAAAAATCGTATTGAAAATGATGCACCCCAGGAATAGTTGGTGCCTCATCCTATTTGGGGCTTATGGGTGAGGCAACTAATGCACTAAGGGCACAATGGGCTCTCTCTAAAAAAAACAGCAGACCTGGGGAATGATATTATGTTGCTTTTACCTAGACACATTTACCGCATTCAGTGAATAATGGATATTGAAAAAATCTGCAAAAAAAAGTGTGAAATTTCACTCCACTTTGCTTTAATTTCATGCTGGTGAAACTAATCTGAAGGGTTATCATAACTTCCTAAATGAGTGTTGTCAAATACGTTTAAGGGGTCTAGTTTATCAGGTGGCGTCATCTTATGGGGGTATCTATATGGCAGGCCCTCAAAGCTCGTCAGAAATGGGTGTCCCTAAAAAAAATGTATATTGCAAATTTTTCTTTGAAAAAGGTGAGAAATGATACTAAATTTCTAAGCCTCTATTGTCGTATTAAAAAAAAAAAAGACATTTAAAAATGATTGCCAACCTATAGTGGACATATGGTAGATGCTAGTTCTAACTATTTGTTGGGGCGGGCTGGTCGTGAATAATTATCTGTCTTGCACGCAGATATTTGGCAACTTTCAAAATCGGCAACATTTTCCACAATTTTCATGAAATTTTGGATATTTTTCACAAAAAACAAGGGATTGTATGGATAAAATTTTTTCTTTACTATAACTTAAAGCAGTACAAATGTGTTACGAGAAAACAATCTCAGAATCACATGGATGGGGAAGTGTCAAAATAGTTATTCTCACATAAATTGACACGTCAGGATTTCATACAATAGCCGGCTGTGGTCAGGAAGGTCAAAAACTAGGCTGGGTCCTTAAAGGGGTATAGGCTTTTTTTCATGAGGGACAATTGGGACTGGTGGACACCAAATGAACAATTGGCTAAAGATGATCAATTTAAAGACTTGGCTTAAGGAACTAAGAGTGTTTTTTTGCCTCCACAAACAAACCAAGTTGTTGAGGGGTATATTAAATTAAACATCGGAATGGAATGAATGAAAACACTAAAAGATCAGGATTAAAGGGACGTCCCATACTTGTCAGTAGCGTGAGATGTAGACCTTGAAAATACTAGATGGGATTAAACCCACTGATTGTTGTCAAACCTTCAGATAAGGGGGGAGCAGTCGTGGTGATGGATAGGGTGTCAAGTTATGACCTGGAGGTGAATCGCCAATTAGATGATCATGAGGTTATGTACAGCTGGAGTCGTGAACCCTAATTTCAAAATCATGAAGGAGATTAATGAAATTGTGGATAGGGCTATTTGTGAGAACATACAAGATGCATAATTGGGAAATTTTCTTAACAGTTACATCCCGTTACCCTTTATCCTGTATATCTCACTAAATACATAAAATCTTGATGACCCACTGTGGGCACCATAGTTTCGGGTCGGGGTTCAATCTTTCTGTAACATTGCGATTTTTTGGGATAAAAATTTTAAGATCCTTTGCCAACGATGATTTCCATCCTACATAAAGGGATACATTGTGACTTCCTTATTACGTTGGAAGGTGTTTACTTTACAAGTGAATGGTCTTTTGTGTTCTTTGACGTTGTGTCCTTGTAAACTTCTATTGAACTCACAGTTGGCTCTTGGCTGTTGTTTAGGTGTCGCTGGCCGGCGCGGGTGTGATCCGATTACTCACTTTTCATCCTCACCCTTCTGGAGATTGTCCTCACTAGAAACTATTTTCTAGTTTTATGGGGATTTGTTTTTTCTGCAGAAATAGTGGTACAGCCATGGAGTCCAATGTAGCCCCACGTATGCGAACATCTTTATGGCGGCTGTTGAGGTGGAATGCTGCTATTACCACCATCTGGTTTTTAATCGGATCAATATGCGCTAGGTGGCGTTATATTGAATTTTTTTGATATGGACAGGCCCTGTTAGAAGATACTAGAAGTGTTTATTTAATTTCTTAATATGTGAAGACCTGGTTTACAGTTTACTAAAGTAATATCGAAAGTCATCTCTGCCAATTTCTTGAGCACCAATGTATATGTGAAAGGTACGAGGTTGGAAACAGATGTACATGTGAGGAGACAGTATAAAAAACAATCTATTGTTTTTAACAGCTATCACCCCAAAACACATGGTGCATCATTACACGGGAGAGCCTATTTCGACTGAGAGTTAGGAGAATAGTGTCCGAGATTACATGGCCCTGTAGTAAGCATTTTATCGGTTGAAACATAAGTTCATGGACGTGAGAGAGAGGATCAACTAGCATAAAGTACCATACGTCGTAAGATGCTTACTTAACAGTTTGGACCGACAGTTCAATGATGCAATCATTCTGACTTCAATTGAGTTTCGGGTGATTGACGATGTTACCCTTGAGAAGGGGAGGGGATCGTGAGAAATTTATTACTGAAAGAAAGAATTTAAATGGATTTTTGTTGGTTGAAAATCCTTACATCCATTTGGTTATGACATCTGGAATTCAATTACATTCAGGATATGAATTATCTTTTTCTGTGTGTAGGGGATTATAGGTGTTTTTGTCTTGTTTTTTGGATTTTTTAATAACACACCTATTCTACATGTTTTGATATCACATGTTTTTAGATTTTTATAGCGAAGAAGACACAAGCGGCGAGCATTCCGATTAAACTGCCATTAAATCTGAAACTCTATTTATGATCTGTTATGTTGCCTGCTTATGGATATGTTAAGAGTAGCCATATAGCTATGAGTACACATTGGATCCTATTATGCAATATTAAGGGACCGGAACAGGGCATTATATGATGTTGTGCTTTTCCCATTTATTCACACTGTGTGTGTTATGATTGGGTATTAGCGGCCTCCCTGCTGCACTGTGGATGCATGTCGTTTTTGTGATGTGGTATCCTTGCTGTGCTGTCGACAGTCTTCATGGTGGTCTTGTTACCTGTGAGCCCGATTCAAAAAATATGAGCAAACAAAGGTATATGGTTCCTGTTAAAACATTTTGTGTTATACAATTTTAGTAAGGATACATTGAGATTAAGCTGGCAAGGGACAGGCGCACTATGATCTGACAACCAAATGACTAAAGAGCATAGCGCGCACGAGCGACATGGCGACTGGTTGTCTTGGATGACGCCGCGCTCTGGGATATGCGGACATGCGCACTGGCGATAGGAGGACGCCGAGATGCATGGCGAGTTCTTGGGATGTCCCTCTTTGTAAGTCATGATATTTTAAATATATGTTTATGTTTTCTATTGGATAGCACATATATTGGGTTACACCTCTTTTTATGAGATGTGCTTTGATTGGCTATTGATATGGTGATGTGCACCTATGTTACATATATATTGGCACTTTATGCTTACATAATTTGCTTGAAAAAGGCTCACTGCTTGGGCCGAAACGTTGCTCATTTTGTACTATGTATTTTGAATAAAGGAGGTATTTTTTTATGCTGACGTCCACTCTACAATCTATTTACGGCCTTAAACTGGGACGTATCTGGCCCATATTTCGCTACGTTTCTGCGCGAAATTCGGGGCGTGATAGGTCCAGTCATTACCGCGTTAATCAACACGTTCTCAGAGAACTATGGATTACGTCTCCTCTCCCTGCTGCACAATACAAGGTGTGGGGAGAATGTGACATGTCATTTATTACGGCGTCATCGCGCCGAGAATAGTGATTGTCAATGGGGACGGCGAGCTGCCAGCCCCTACGCCCACCCCTGCTTCCGCCCGTGCACAGACGTAATTGTGGGGCGAAA
Source organism: Phyllomedusa bahiana (assembly GCA_025379985.1). Lineage (NCBI taxonomy): Eukaryota > Metazoa > Chordata > Amphibia > Anura > Hylidae > Phyllomedusa > Phyllomedusa bahiana. The sequence goes on along the minus strand of JAODAL010004658.1, from coordinate 7,090 downwards.
TACGTCCGCAATTTAAGCCGGTCGGTAAACATGGCCTAACTCCTAACCACACATTTGGGAGGACAAGGCGCACCATCAGGAGCAACCAAACATGATGCTCCCTTCCTACGATATTGAAAAAGAGATGGATTCACTGGAACTTACCACTCTGGCCATACTGAGTTGCAAACCAAATACCAGGTTCAGTTCCTTTCCTTTAAACCAGCTTACTGCATACGTATTCTGTGCAACAGCAAGTGATTCCCCGCCAATCCTGAAAGAAATACTGGACATGAAGACATCTGATACAGAAATACAGATTATGCCCTTCCGTATACACCTCAAACAGAAGACATACTATGGCTGCAATCAGACACGCAGTTTTTAAGTATTCCCAGGACCGAATTCAAAGAAAAGGAAAGGTATAAGGGTATTATTACGCATGGCTTTTTCTGAAAACGGCCCCACTGCTGTATTTCGCAACAAAGCTAGGAGCTGATTCATAGATACCTACACTTCTCCTTCCTGGTAAGTGTATGGGTATCCAGCACGTTGCAAAAAAAATGATCGGCAATGAAAATATGCATCTAAATTTATTAAAAGGCGGCAATTAAAATCTCAAAGTCAACAAAGAGTGAGGCATACACCAGTCAAAAATAGCAGCAATGCTCAGTGGCACAGGCATAGAGGGAGCTATAGCGCTGACGCGTTTCGGGCTTAAAGAACAAACATGCCCTTACTCATAGCGACGATCATTGGCCGATCATTTTTTTGCAACGTGCTGGATACCCATTCTCTCCTGGCTATTTGCCAATTCTTGGATTGTGATACCGTGCATGTTAGCAAATTGCACTAGGGGTGTCTTAGGCTGGCTTGCTCTATCATATCGCACCATAGACACTTCTCCGTCCTGCAAAGATCTTAATCTTGGTTTAGCATTAATAAGAATTACCTCAGTGGCAGCGATCCTCCCAAAAAACCCCAAAAAAAACAACACCTGATATCTCCTCTCTTTTAACATGCCGCCCTCTTGTTTAGGATTTTCACTTATAATTTTCTATCTATATAATTGTAGAAGAATTTCACAGCACTCCAAAAATGTAATAAAAAATAAGTAGTTTATTCACCCATGTTCCTGAACAGTACTTTTTTTTTTTATTGCATTTTTGGAGTGCTGTGGAATTATTCTACAATTATTACGTGGTTTTGGTCTGGACTGTTTCGCTGGCACCAATTTTCAGTTATTTGTTTGAGTGCTGCATTTTTTCTTAAGAATATCTGTCTTTCTACACATATGAATCTATAGCTATCCATAAATAGACATATACATCTATATAAATATACACAGACACATACATATATCTATACAGGCAGTCACCGACATACGCCATTCTGCCTTCCATCTGCCTTATGGGGCATGCTGGCACTTGTAGTTCAATGTTCCACAGCAGATAGTAGCTGTGGAGTGACAAGTCCAGCATGCCACAGCAGCACAAGAGGTGAAATCTTCTTAACAGGAGCACAAACAGCAAAACAAATGTAAAAACCCTCTCCTACACCATCCAAAATATATACACACTAATATATATATATATATATATGATATTACATACACACACACACATATACACATTTATTAACTGAAGACAGGCCCATCAAAGTCTATGATGGGAACCCCTTTTACGCATATAATGTGAACAGACCTTGTTGACCTTATTTATAAAATACTGTGTTTTCCCTCCTCCAATCAATCAATCACAGCACAGTAATGACTGGTTGTGATTTAAAACTGTTTTATTTTGCTTTTCTTGAGGCGGTAGAGGGGTAAGAGGCATAGGGGCCTTATAACAAAAGTTTCATAAATTTTCCCTGATAAGCTGTTGGAAATTCATAATTTTAAAATGGATTTCTCCTCACCCAAACACCAGTCGACCAGCTTCCATTAGCCAAAAAGCATTAAACAGCGCACCTGCTGCAAATATTACCTAAAACGTAAAAATACAAACACGTACATATGCATTAAATTAACAGTGGTCCCTGGCTGACTCGTCATAATCTGAGTACATATATTTTTAAGCAGTCTTCCATATGCTGTGTGGTCAAGGGCCAGATGATACATAATAGCAAAGTGGATTTTAGAAAATCCTGTTCACAACACAGAGCCCTGTGCTTTGTATGTCTTATATTCCATCCCCTGGAAAATGGTGTTAAAGGGGTTGTCTCACTACATCGATTCATCTCACCTCTGTCCAGTTCTTCCCAGTTTCATTTTTAATCTCGGTGTTAATGGCCCCGTTCACTACGGCTTATTTGCCGACGGATTGGCGCCGTATTCGCGCGGATTTGCGCTTCCATACGGCGGCTCCAAATCCGTCGGAAAGTTAAACACGTCTTTACCGGTATCCACTGATCTCATAGCGATCAGTGGTTTCCGTCGCTCCTCAACACTCGGCAAATATCGCCGCGGGGGCGAGAATGTGACAGCCAATTATTTAAGGCACGGACGCGGCGTAAAGCAATGCATTGTCTATCAACAGAGGGGCCGGGGAGCGGCGGCCCCCGCCGGCGCTCCGGCCCCGCCCCTTATTCTCGGCGGATTTGCTGCGCTCAATACGGCGCATCATTTTCCGTCGGAAATAAGCCGTGTGGAAAACGGGGCCTAACGCTTCTACTGACCTGCATGTGAGGAGTGCTGAGGACAGCAGTCTGTAGTATAGTAGTAACCAGGTGGGGCTGCCAATGAGGCAAGATAACAGGTCTGTAGTATAGGGACCTGAGGAGCTGGATGCAGCCCATACAAAGAAGGGGATATCTCAGATAGGGATAGACACTGTTAATGCGACTCATATTGCAATAGTGACTTGTTTTTTTACCAAGATCTTATACATATTAAAGCAATCCTTGTAGTGTGTAGTGAGACAACCCCTTTTAGTTTAGATTAAAAATATAGAGGTCTATGAGACTATATCATTGTACACAGTGCAGATAAAACCCTGTTGGACTGTTTACTTGCCATCAATCAGATGTCTGGTGTGCCTATGATCGACAGATAAGGTTCAATGAACTTCTAAATATCCAAAGATCAAAAAGGATCAATGCTATTCTGCACAGATCACGTACAAATGAAAGCCAGATCCCCGTGTAAAAGCCTGAGCTGACAACTAGCTTTTTACTGCTAAACATATTGCAGCTTATTATAATTATTATTATTAACAGTATTCTAGTGCTTACCTGTCCAGCACAGACAAAAAGGCTAAAAATTATAGTTCCTAACCTGCAAAAAAAAACAAAAAAACAATTACTGCACTTGTAAAATGCCAAATGAAATTAACATTTCCATCAGTGTGGCTACTGAAATATTTCTATTACAAAGCTGAGGACCATCAACTATGAAGAAAGGGGCACACTTACTATTTTTTTCCTTCTCCCCATTAGAGTATATTCACACGGAGTAAATGCGCTCTAATACGCACTAAATGTGCACCGCACTTACTGTAATTCATAGCTCTCATAGAGAACTATGAATTAAGCCTCGTCTCCCCCGGTGTACAATACGATCATATTGTACGCCAGGGGAGAACAGTGACATGTCAATTGTTTGCAGTGCTTACGCGCCACTGACAATGCATGTGCATGGGGCTGGTCGGCTGCAGCCCCTCTCCACCCGTGCTTTGCAAGTACACGCAAAGATCAGCCACTGAAGACCGACACCTAAGGAAAAATCTCCGAAACGCGTCGGTCTTCAGTGGCTAATCATAGTGCCACACATGCGTTAGAAACAAGATAATCCTCCATGTATTGATTTTATACTAGTTGGAAATAAAGCATTGGAACTTTTACTCTTCTATGATTCAGCGTCTTGGATGAAGCTGGCTGTACGTTTCTAATTGCTGTCTTGCATCGGGTGAGGACTCCGCCGTGCTCCTGAGACCTGGACATTACCCACAGATGGGTGAGCTGAGTTTTACACAATTTGCCAATACGCCGTGTGAACATACCCTTAAAGGGAACCTGTTTCAAACATGCTATCTGATCTGTGGGCAGCATGTTATAGAGCAGGAAGAGCTGAGCAAATTATTTCATAGTTTTGTGGGGAAAGATTTAGTATTCATTTAAATCACTGCTTATTCTGGGCTAAAAAGTCCAGTGGGCGGTCTCCTCTCTGTATGCACAGACAGAGCCACCCAGAATAAGCAGCAGGTTAAATAATAAACTTCAGTAAATCAGTAAATAGTCCAATTAAAGAAGCAAAACCATACAGAAATCATGGACTACTATAGCAAAGACCAAAATAAGAAAACTAAAGCTTCAGATTGTAGGAACAACGTACCGAATTCCAAATACTCGGTCAATGAGAAATCCTCCAAAGAAGCAAAGGACCACATTGGGCCAAGAATAAAAGGCATACAGTTGCATGAAGTCAGCGGTGTTCACCTTCATGTCCTACAGCAAGGATAAAAAAATGTTAAAAAAAAAAAAAAATCACATGACTGAGCGCCTACAAATCTGTACTATTATGGAAGAATCATAACTAAGAAAGAAAAGCATTACTTCTTGTCGACCTATAGTGGATTGGTCTAAACCTGTAATCCTCCAAGCCTTAAACTGTTTATGCACCATAGCCACAAACAACCTGGATATTTCTATATGTACAAATAAAATATCCATCTCACAGGGTGGGGAATCAATTCATGGTGTGCATTGTCCTCAAGTCCATTCTACATGGCCAGATATAGAACTGGAACTCTGCCAATTCAAGGGAAACAGTCCCAGAGTGTGGATTTGGAATTGGTTTCTTTTTTCCCCAAAACAGGGTTCCCATTTTTAATGGATGAAATTTCCTAGTGCAAGCATGCTTACTTTGTTATCAGCTTTTCCCCATAATGCCATAAGGAAGATTACAGGGGTATTCCCACCACAATGATTAGCTTTAAACATGCAGGCAAAGGTAACTAAAGACTATTACCAAATACATTGCCCTTCTGATTTTGCTTCAGTTATGTTCCCACGCGTTTTTTAGATGCTTGTTTGGGTACGTTTTTCATACCCAAAAACATAACTAATAATGTTCCTATGTTATTACATTAGTTTAAATGTAAAATACGTATCGGCATTCAGACAATACGTGTTTTACATACATCTTTGTGTGTTTAACGGATCTGATTAAAGAATTGACATATCAATTCTTGATCCGTTTTATGCATCACAAACCCTATTTAAAACTATAGGGTACATTTTTGCAATCCAGAAAACATATCCAAACAGGTACAACACTTTGGGTACGTGTTTGGATACGTATTTCGAATAGAAAAAAAACATATTGCAAGACGCCGCATGCACATACCCTTAGGGCGCGTTCCCACTGCACAGGACAAATACCGGCCAGTTTGCCGGCCGGTATTTGTCCTGTTTTGCGCCCGTCCCCACAACCACGGGGGGGGGACGGCTTTTCTCCGCGATGAGCGGAGGACAGCCCCCTCCCAGTGAGAAGCACATCTTCCGTCGGGAAACCGGACGGAAGATTGTGCTTCTACAATGTTTTCTGAGCGGACCGCCGGCGACAAAACCGTCCGACGGCACAATCTGTGCAGTGGGGACTGCTGCACGGGTTTTCCATAGAGCACAATTGCGCTCATTTTCGGTCGGTCTGAAAAACCGCAAACCGGCTGAAAAACCGGCCGAAAACCCTTGCCGTGGGGACATGCCCTTAGAGCAGTTCTTATCTCATGTTATTTACACAAGCTTTCCTCGGTAACAGACCCTCTTCCTGCCCTAATAGGTTCTAGCAGCAGTGGTTGGAATGGTAAGGTCACGCCCTGCTGTGTCTGATCGGCAGCACAGCTGGTTTACCTTTCTTGGTGAAAAACTAACCTTTTATAGTTCCAATAGCCTTCTTCCCTCTGGTTTTAAACCTTTTCATTACAAATGATCCTCTAAGGCTGCATACACATAGCACAGGACAAAATACTGTCCAATCTTGAATTTGAACCAAAAAACTGTTCATCCAACGAGTATTTTGAACTTATTTTGCACAAAAACCCAACAGACGTTACTCGGTTTTCATTTTTTGTCACTGATTTGTGCACTGTTTTGGTCTGTATCTTCAATTGGTTTGCTGATAGTTTTTCAGTCAACTTGGGGGCAGACAGTGTAGTGAGTGCAATTCATTCATGATTGACATAAGAAACCATGTGATTTTTGTTACCCACTCCCTAAGCTTGCAGTGGCCATTTAGGTTACATCGCAGCCAGATGTGCCCTTTGTTATATAAAAAAAAAAAAAAAAAAAAAAAGGAAATATAATTTGTGTTTTCAATTTTATTTTTCTACATTTTTTAATGCTTAGATAAACCAATTTCCAATTGATTCTTGAAAAAAAATGTCAAATAATGTTTTTGGAACAATGTATCAGTACATAAAAAGAGTGAGAGATATATTAGTATTCACACACTCACTACACGTGGGACTTCAAGTGCATCATAGAGCACTATTGAGTTTTTTTCTGGTTGGATCTGTGCAAACATCAGTGCCAAAAGCAGTTCACTTTGTAGTCGGTTTTTATACCTTCCCATTGACTTCAATAACAAATTTTCAGATGAAAATCCAACAGAACAATGCATTTTTTTTGCAAAACCAGTGCCATGTGAACTACAGGTCGAATTTACTATTGAGGTCTATGGGTACGGTTTATAGTCAGGTTTCAAACTGATTGAAAATCCGAAATCAGTGATAAAAACAGACTATAAATCCTCGCCATGTAGATGAACCCTAAAAGGTTATGCTACGACTAGCTGAGCGGATATGCCAGTCACCGCTGTAGAACCACTCACAGCGTGACCAGGAAGTGTGAGCCTGAAGTTGGCTGTGGCTCTGTGAAACAGCCTTGTAGAAAAAGCCCTTTAAAGGGGTTGTCTCACTACATTGATTCATCTCACCTCAGTCCTGTTTTCTTGGTTTCATTTTGAATTCAGGGGCGTGTTTACTGGCTTCCACTAGGCTGCAGTAGAAGCTAGGTCTGTAGCTATAGCAACCAGTGTTGGCAGCCTATCAGGATAGATCAAACAGGTCTGTAGCTATAGCAACCTGAGGAGCTGATGCACCCCAAAACCAGG